>CM071934.1:16691208-16920851 GCA_016081115.2 Rehmannia glutinosa
TAGATTCCTCAATCTTAATGCACGAGGCCACGCCCAGAGAAGAAACAATCCAATATTAGAAAAGCAAAGTTTTTATTACAAATACGATCGGATTTGCGAAAGCATAAAGACTCCTCTTTATCAATTCACCAACACCGTATAAAACTAATCTCTTAATTGAATCTTCCATAATCTCAACCTTGTTGGAATCCCTCCAACTTCAAATCCCTTGAACGGTTGAGTCGATCCATGCCGTAGATCTTCACCTTCTTCTCCCGAAGAATAAAAAATATCGAACAAATGATTTCTTGAAGAAGTACAAATATATCTCGAAAAGGCTTCACGGATGTCTTCTTCAAAAGTCCGACTTCACTTCTTATAGCAAGCAAAAAGAAATCCAATCCCTGATTTTCAGTGGGCGATTTCATGCTAAAGGAAGGAAATTAGAAAAAATCATTTCCTTGTGGGTAAGAATCAATTACACAAGGAAAGTGATTAAAAGGAATAAAAGGCAATTAAAAAGTGGCTGAATCAATTAAGATAAACTTTATCCAATAATATCAAAGAACATTCACAATATAAAGATCTTAAAAATCACAAAGACAGAATCTGCCATAAAATCCGCCCAGATTCTGTGCAACCGGTGTTGCATCATCAGAGTTACAACACTAGAACTTGCACCGAGCTCAAAGACCAAATTTTCCAATTAAGTAACACTAACAATCTCCCCCTTTGGCACTTTTGGTCAAAACAACAATTCATAGGATAACATCAAACCGATATAGATAAAGATGTAACACTAGGAATCACAAAGCCCTGCAAGTTGGCACAAACAGTTCAAAAGCATGCATACATAGTTCAAATTCATCCAACACATTGTCCAATAGAACTAGTTTATCATTCGTACTAGAAACAAGATAAACAAAGCATGCAGGGTCTTCATCAGAACCACTATATTCTTTGACTCCCCTCGAGTCAGCATCAATATCATCTTCATCTTCATACTCAAACTCCCCTTAGAAGCAGATCATCATCTTCTTCCTTATCACGGACTTTCGGACTTTCCTCAAGTGGGTCTCATCTCACCATCTCACTTGACTCAGTTTGCTCCCCTTACTTGGGTCTCACCTCACTTGAGTCTCCTCTCTCCCCCTTTTTGACCAAAAAAAAGACAAATGAAGCCAACCAAACTTTGACTATTTTTTTGGTCAAAACAATCTCCTTCAAGAATTTGTATGTAGTCCTTACCAAAATTGATGAGAGAATGAACCGTCATAATTGGAGTGATACAAATGGCGACTATGGGAGTTTCCAAGAAAAGCTTCCAACTGCAAATTTGAAATTCAAATATTTTCGGAAAAGTCCCATGATTCAAGGTGTGCAATTAGTCCAAAATAAGCACAAATGAGCAATACCATTTATTATCAGAGACAAATTTAAGGAATAAATCATTTCCAAAAATAATACACCACATCGAATCAAGAGAGAAGATATTTTCCACAAGCCCAAAAATGATCCTGAGGGATGTCTAGAATGATGAATTTATTTTACAGAATAAAAAGGCCTCGCGCGTTTTGGGTGTCAGAACCCAGTGTTGTACCACCTTTTTCAAGAACATCGCCATACAAAGTCAATGGATCAAAATCATTTTCCCATTTAAAAAACTAATCTCTTAATTGAATCTTCCACAATCTCAACCTTGTTGGAATCCCTCCAACTTCAAATCCCTTGAACGGTTGAGTCGATCCATGCCGTAGATCTTCACCTTCTTCTCCTGAAGAATAAAAATATCGAACAAATGATTTCTTGAAGAAGTACAAATATATCTCGAAAAGGCTTTCTGGATGTCTTCTTCAAAAGTCTGACTTCACTTCTTATAGCAAGCAAGAAGAAATCCAATCCCTGATTTTCAGTGGGCGATTTCATGCTAAAGGAAGAAAATCAGAAAAAATCATTTCCTTGTGGGTAAGAATCAATTACACAAGGAAAGTAATTAAAAGGAATAAAAGGCAATTAAAAAGTGGCTGAATCAATTAAGATAAACTTTATCCAATAATATCAGAACATTCATAATATAAAGATCTTGCCAAAAATCACAAAGACATAATGCCATAAAATCCGCCCCGTATTCGTCAGGTAATCGGTGTCAGCATCACCAGAGTTACAACACTAGAACTTCAGACCGAGCTCAAAGACCAAATTTGCCAATTAAGTAAACACTAACAAGTTTTATATAATCTAAGTATAAATACAATTCAATTAAAAACTCACTAACTATTATTAAATAATTATTTTAATTAGTGTTATAATTTAAAGTAAATTAATAAAGTATCTAAAATTATTTTAATATAATCTAAACATAAGTATGAATTACGATCTATATAAATGTAGTGTTAAATAACCCATATTATTACTCCCGAATAATTATATTATATCTGTATTAAACTTGAACGTGTACAGATCTGTATATTAAATATTTCCATATTTTTTACCGAATATTTCACCATAATTTTTAGAAAATATTCATAATATATACTCATACGTACCAAATAACGAACTTTTCATGTCCCGTATTTAACTAACAGAGACATATACAACATTCGATCTCTTCTAAATTTGATTTGTTAATTCAAAGGCTTAACATTTTGTTTCGAATTAAATGTTATTATTTGAATGAACTTTGTGATAGATATCGTAGTTTTAATTTGCCTTAACAAACATGGATGTCCATGAACTTGATTGATACAGCGGAAGCTTAGCGAGAGCGAAAAATACAAATACTATCGTTGATTCACAAGAAACCAAAAATATTGAACAAAGCAATAAGATTCTCAAAAGAACGGATATTACTTTGAGAAAGAGATAACTCTCAAAATTAATAATATTCACCTCCCTCAAAATAATAGTAAAACAACTATTTATAAGACTAAACAAAAGTCCTAACCTAATTTGAAAACATTAAAAGAGAAACCAGAATAAAAGACTCCTAAACACAAATCACTTCTAATATAAAATAATGTAAAATCCTAAAAGATATATCATACCTCGTGATGATGGACTTGGATTGAGAGAAATTCCTACTTTTAACTTCGCTGGATTTTTCTTTTTGAAGTTGACATTATTTATATTTGTAGCATATGAGTTTTTTCCAATTTTACTTGATGGTCTGGGATTATTTGGTTGGTATTTCATAATTAATGAGCATTTCCTTTCAGAAAAAAATTAATTAGCATTTGTTGATCTTAATCAAACATGATTTATATTAACAAAATATTGGCATTCCCTCTCATACTTACAAAATACAATCTTTGTTTTCAAATTAATATAATTCAACACATGGTATTCTACTAATTAAATATCTTATTTAATCTTGAAATGCAGTTATAGTTCAAAATGAACAAAAACAATATAAATGATAAGGAACGTATTGCACAATGTATATTTAGCAATAAGTTTTCTACTTCTACAGCTGGCTTCTCAAAATTCATTTTATGTACTTACATTGTGGAGTTTTCGTTCCGTAAATTGATATTTTTCGATTTTATCCTCTCTTTCCATGTAAATCACTAAAGATATCGAAAACTTCACTCTTCTTGTGGAAATATGGAGAAGAATTATTTGCAGAGAAGAATCAGTTTTATTCATTCAAGTCATACTATTTTGTGAGTTGTTACGTGGGTATTTATACTCGGTAGAAACCGCGCCAAAATACAAGGTGTGTAAAAAATGACAAACTAGAGAGATGAAACATAAAGAAGATAAAACGTGAACTAGGAAAAATGATTTTAAACTACAAGTTCAACACCCCCTCAAGTTGGCCGTGGTGATCCAACAGCCTAACTGGGACAAAAATGGCCCAAGCGTGGAGAAGACAAAGATTTCGTGAAGGCATGCAAGCTTAAGATGGGAAGGAACATGATGGAGAGCAAGAAAACCAGCCTTGAACTGATTGCGTACCAAATGACAATCAATTTCAAGGTGTTTGGTACGCTAATGGAAAACGAGATTATCGACAACGTGAAAGAGCGACCTTATTATCACGAGAGAGAGGTATTGGGGTAGAGACAGGAAGGTGGAGATCCAGTAAGATGTAAGAGACCCACTGAAGTTCACAAATGGTAACACTCAAAGCCCGATACTCGGCTTCGGCAGAGGAACGGGAGACCATGTTGTGCTTCTTGATTTTCCAAGAGACCAAAGAATATCTAAGGAAAAGACAATAGTCGATGAGGGATTTTCGTGAATCACGGCATGACCCCCAGTCGGCATCACAATAGGCGGAGAGATCAAATGATGATGAAGCAGGATATAAGAGACCCAAAAAAAGTGTTCCTTTTAGATAACACAGAAGGTAGATAGCCGCATCCCAATGACCAGTGCAAGGAGAGGTGACAAACTGGCTCAATTGCTAAACAGAGTACTTGATATCTGGACGAGTGAAGATGAGATAAAGGAGGCGCCCAACCAGCATCTTATATCGTTCAGGGTCAGACAGGGGAGTACCAAAATCAACAGCAAGTTTCAGGCCTAGGGAAGAGGTACAGATGCAAGCTTACAACCCAAAAGGTCAGTGTCATATAGTATATCCAATATATATTTTCGTTTGATTCAGGAATGTTCCCTAAACACAATGAGCAATCTCAACCCCAAGAAGTATTTCGCAAAATCAAGGACTTTAATCGTAAAAAGAACATTGAGATAAACCTTAAAAGCATCAGTATCAGACTGAGAATTGCCAGTAACTAGTACATCATCAACATAGACCAACTTAGCCAAGAAAGAATCACCAAATATCTGGACAAAAAGACAGTGGTCATGAGAGGATTGAATGAACCCGTAGGCCAATACCTTAGTGCAAAGCTCTTGATTCCATTGACGCGAGGCTTGTTTCAAACCATACAAGCTCAGTTGGAATAAACATACATGCCCCGGTTGGGCCTTTATGTAACCAAGAGATGGAACCATATAGACCTCCTCATTAAAAAATCCATGGAGAAATGCGTTGTTAATATCCAATTGGCACAACGACCATCCCTTGGCAGTAGCCATAGCAATGAAGATCCTCACAGTAACCAACTTGGACACCGGGGAAAAACTGTCAAAGAAATCAACATCTTAAACTTGATGAAAACCTTTCGCAACTAGGCGTGCTTTATATCGAGCCACAATACCACCAGGATTAAGCTTCACCTTATACACCGACTTACATCTGATAGCTTTCTTATCCTTAGGTAAAAATTTCAAATCCCAAGTATGATTATCCTCAAGAGCCTTAATCTCTTCACACCTAGCCTGAATCCACTCCGGCTTGTCACATGCAGCCTGATATGAAGATGGTTCCTGAAATGTGCTTAAGTTGGCCAAGAATGAAAGGTAAGAGTGCTCAAAGAGGGGGGAAGCAACGAAAGGAAAAGTGCGAAAAGGATAATGCAAACCTGGAGAGACACGGAGAGCGATGGGGAGTTTGGTTGTCGCGATGAATTGGTTTGCGGCAGACATGTGATAATCGAGAATGCCAAGAGGGTGGCTATGCTGAACGAAAGTGCTTCTACGAAGAGTTTGGAGAAGTAGAGATGCATCTAGAAAAGGAATTATCAAGGAGTATTCAGACGTGCGAGGGTAAAGCTAGAGGAGTAGAAACATTATTGGAAACCAGTTCCCTGTAGGGAAATATTGATGGCTCAAAAGCTAACTTTAAAACCTTAGGCAAGTGCACCTATCATTTTATAGTATAGATTGTTGAGTACCGAGTGTCATTCCCACGAGGATTATAAGTACTAATAATTACCGTCTTTTTGTTATTTAATCTAATAATTTTCAGAGTTTTGTTTGTTAAAATGGAAAATAAAAAAAATAGAGAATTTAAATAATTGCAACTTACAAAAGATCAAATAAAAGTAGATTATAGAATTAAGAAATCAAGAGCTAGAAATGTGTTTGAATGTAAATCCCTCTAGAATGTTTTTGTGATTCAACAAGATAAAAATACAACCATAAGCCCTTAAGCAAAAAACCAACCTCGTTTAATAAAATCTCATGTTATGTGGACCGTAGAAATTCGATTTAAGTTAAACCCTCTATCGAGCGAATAACTTCTAATCTCAATTTGATTAATCAAATCTCTTTCTAGTTAAAACCCCAAGAAACTTGACATTATAACGATTTGTGAATTCCCATATTAGGTTTGACCCTAATCCGGAAGATTTATGTCGTCCTATATCTAGGATTGCATGCAACTCTTTTCACTTATATAGGTTCTATTTCACCATGAATCTCTTGATTTCCCGGATGAAAAATAAACTTCAAATCAATATCATAAGCATATACCAATTCGAATGAATAAAGCATAATATAAGTGAATCACACAAAACATGAAGATTTTATTAAAAACATACAAGCTTTAATCACAAATTCATTCTAGAGTTCATTACATTCAAACACTAGAAATTTAGCTACACATGGCTTTGACAAAAAGAGTATACTACACAAGAAGATATGAATAAAATGAACATGGTGTACTTAGCTCTTATTCAAGACCAATATAAGACTTCCTCCTTGGTTGATTGCAATGATGTTGAGCTCCAAGCCTTCTCCTCTATTGCTCTTCAACTTCCAACTCTACTTCTCTTTTATCCTCTCAATGTATTTTGCTTTGAAACTTAGAATATACAATGAATATACAATGAATCTCTCTATCAATGAATACTACATGAATTATGAATCTCTTTCCCAACTCAAACTCTTGGCTTTTATAGGCACCATCTTTGTGAAAGAACACATCAATAATGCTAACAAATGCTCCACTTCCATGGTTGTTGGTTGAATCATTGTGTGCACATTCATGGTTGAGTTGGTTGAATCATTGTATTCACATGACAATACTCCACTTCCATTGGTTGAGTTGGTTGAATCATTGTGTCCACATGACAATTGAGGGAATAATAGAGTTTGGTGCAGCAAAATGAGATGTAAAAGTTGCTCAAAGGTTGTCAAAAAGCAAAAAGGGAAAGCTTCCATAATTTCCGCCAAAAGAACATCCAGACTGGACGAAAAACATGCCCTGCGCGTGTTTGACTGAAAAGGCCCCGAAATGACGCGTTTAGCTTGGGATTTTGAGTGTTTTTGCATCGAGAAACCCCCGGGTATGTTTTGACATGAAACCATGGCCCAAAATTCACCAAGAACAGCTCCAAATCATCAATCTACACCAATAAAAGCACCTCGGAGTATTGTGAACTATGTACAATCAAAAATATATGAAACTAACAATAAAATAACTCAAATCATACTTAAATATACACATAAAACATGCATAAAAAGACCCTTATCAAACCACCTCCAACTTTGAACATTGCTTGTCCTCAAGCAAAACATTAAATCAAAAAAAATGATTCAATAAATTACAACACACAAGGATTTTTTTTTCCAACACATTGAACACAAGCAGTCAAGTCTTAGCCTTCTCAACCCGAATTAACCATTCAGTAAAAACACAATTTTGCAAAGCGATCGACTGTGAAGAAAGACTGTAACATCAGCAGGCATTATGCAAACTTGAAATCATCACTCCACAAATATTGATAGTTATGAATAACTTCAATTCAATAATGTCATTAAAATACAAGAATTCAATGGATCATTGTAGTTAGCCTACTAGTCATATAACCAAGCTTCTTGAACTTTTATTGGAATGGGAATTCAAGGAATATACATTCTCCCTTTCGATTTTGTTTTGTAGGTCCTTTCGAGACATTCTTCCACTAGGTTTATATTTTGAATTTTCGTTCAAACACTCCTAGGGTGGTTTCCCATACTCATATTTGTGTCGCCGTTTTACGTAAAAGACAAACATGGGACTCATGAATGCTCCTAGTTACTAAGCAACAATAAATAGAGGAGTATAACCTCGATTGGATTCCCTTTTTTTTTCTTCTTCTCTTTTTTCATTTGTTTTTTTTTTCACAAGCTTGGTATAACAACTAGTTAACCACCACTAAATCATGAATTCTCAAACGTTTATAACACTAAGCTTTGTCGTAAATGCCTTAACAAATCAAGTATTATGGAGTTAGAAATCTCGTCAAAATTTAGCACACATCTACATCAATCTATCCTAGACAATCAATTGCTTCACATTGAAAACATAAATCAAAAAGTTAATTTTGGTGTAATTGGGCTAAGTTATTGACTAGCAAACACTCAATTTGTTAAAAAAAAGGAAAAAATTACCTCTTGTCGACAAACTCAAAATAAAAACAAGCACACACATACTCAGAACAAGCACACAAGCATTCTAAGAACGTAATTGCACCCAACCTCCAACTTTAAAGGTTCACATTGTCCTCAATGTGAAAAAAAAAAAGATGAACAAACACAAACAAAACACTCAAAAATCAATCACACTAGAAGAAAATAAAAGAGGTGGAAAAAGAAAAATACGACCTTACTAGAAGAGTGAAATCGGTATTGAGCGACCATTGGGTTGTTTAGTATGAGACCTTCATCGGCATATTCATACCTAATCAAGGATACACAACTCGAATACCGTGAAATCATCAAATATAAATTTTTATTTTGAGTTTTTTTTTTTTTGAATTTTTTTAATAAAAACACGGCCGTCTTTTTAAGCACGGCCAGTATGCGTGTTGATGCAATTTTTCGATCAAAAATTTTTTATTATTATTATTTTTTTTTAAAAACACGGCCGTGCTTGAAAAGCACGGCCTGGGCGCGTTTGTGCGAATTTTTCCTACAAAACCTTGGATTTTTTGAACACGGCCGAGGGTGTGTTCGCGGGTGGGTGCGAACACGGCCGTGCTTTTAAGCACGGTCGGACCATGTTTTTTTTAATTTTTTTCAATCCCCAATCATAAAAAAAATTAAGTAAGAGAAAATGCACACAAAATCTTGGGTTGCCTCCCGGTTAAGCGCTTCTTTAAAGTCGTATATTTGGACTGTTTACCCAAATGTGGAGATTAGTCGGGTGGAGCTTTGGACTTATGAAAATCCTTTGGACATTTCGTAGCATTACCTCCAACTTCAAGCTTCAAAATGTACTCTTTGATCTTTTGGGTCTCTGTTTTGGAAATAAGTCTCCTAAGAAGATTATTTTTCATGGGTTGGCTTTGCACTTTGATTAAATGTTCTCTCCAAGAGATTTTTAGTTTTCACATTACTCAAGGAAACTGAGTCAACAAAAGAACAAGTAGTATCCTTATCAATTTCAATATGAATTTTAAAAATTACTTGTTCATCCCCCACTCTCAAAGTTAATTTTCCCTCATGAACATCAATGATAGATTTCGCGAGTAGCCAAGAAAGATTTCAAGAATTAGAGGAACATCAATATCATCATGCATATCAAAAATAACAAAATCAACTGGGAATATGAATTTATCAATCTTGACTAACACATCATTAATAATACCTCTAGGATGTTTAATCGATTTATCAGCTAAGTGAATGTCCATCCTAGTAGGTTTCAGTTCACTTAATCCCATATGCTTGAATGTATCATAAGACATCACGTTGATACTAGCTCCCAAGTCGGCTAGTGCCCTATCAACAGGTAAATCATCAATTGTGCAAGGGATAATAAAACTTCCTGGATCATTAAATTTTTGTGGTAGATTATTGGAAGGACATTTATCATTCAATTGCACATTTGATAATTTGTTAAGCTTATTTTCACTAGGAATGATGTCATTAAGATTCCTAACATGCTTTGAAGGAGGTTGAACAAGTGGAATATTAGTATGTAATTGCTTGAAAGAATCAAGGTACTTACCAAATTTGTCCTCCCTTCTATCTGATTAAACTCGTAAGGAATCTTGGGCTTGTATTACGCAACCACCTTTTTCACGGGTTTGTCATCCCCACATATTTCTCGCATGGGAGTGTTATGCTCATGTGGAACATTGATGGTGATTGATTTTACATGCTCTATTGGGTTTGGTTCAGTATTACCCGGCAAACTTCCTTGTGGTCTTTTAAATCATTTTTGCAATCTGTCTATTTGGTTTTCAGGATTATGGATAGATGCCTCCTGATTTCTTAAAGATGTCTCTACCGCTTGGAATCGAGTATCTGTTGATTGCACAAACTTTGTTATAAGATCTTCCAAGTTAGGCTTTCCTTGGGTCGGCTGGAATCCGGGAGGCGTGTGTAGATTAGGATTGGGATTAGGCCGTGGTTAACCTTGATTATTCCAATCAAGTTCGGGTCTTTGACGCCAACCTGGATTATAGGTGTTTCTGAAAGGATTATTTTGAGAGGGTCGAGATTGATTACCTAGATAATCCACTTGTTCATGTGGTGGTATCGCGTGGGGGCACTCTTGGTGGTTGTGTGATCCTCCACAAATCTCACATGAGAAGACTTGTTGTGGAGGTTTTGAAGCTGCCAACCCGTCAATTTTCTGAGTTAGAGCTTCGACTTACGCGGCTAGTGTAACCACCGCATCTGCATTGTATACACCTACTGTCCTGTTGGTCTTACCTCGTACAGATTGCCATTGATAGCCATTCATGGCCATCCCTTCTATGAGATCTTGGGCGGCTTCGGGTGTTTTATTGTTCAATGTTCCCCCCGCCGCCGCATCAATCATTTGCCTCGTCGATGAGAGTAGCCCGTTGTAAAACGTTTGGACTTGCATCCAAATAGGGAGGCCATGATGTGGGCATTTTCGCAAACAATTCTTTGAATCTCTCCCAAGTGTCGTACAAAGGTCTCATCGTCCTCTTGAGTGAATGAAGAGATTTCATTCCTCAATCGTGCTGGATTTTGGCGGGTGGAAAATACTTCAAAAGAAACTTTTCCGCCATAATGCTCCATGTTGTGATTGTTCCCTTTGGTAAAGTGTTTAGCCCGTTATTTAGCCCGTCCCCAAAGAGTAAATGGGAACAGCGAAGCGGATGGCATCGTCGGAGACTCCATTTATTTTGAAGGTATCGCAAATTTCGAGGAAATTCACGATATGATTATTTGGATCTCCGTCCGGTTGGCCGTCGAATTGAACAAATTGTTGCACCATTTGAATGACATTTGGTTTGATTTCGAAATTATTGGCTGCAATAGCGGGCCTTACGATACTAGACGATGTACCGTCCATAGATGGTTTGGCATAGTCGTACATGGTTCGTTGTTGTTCGTCTGCCATGGCGAAATCCTTGCTTTCGTTAATATCTTCTTCGTGGTCCGTATTAGTACTTTCCTCTGTGTTGCTCCCGGCGGTATCACGCTTCAAATTCGACGTCGAGTAGGCATGCACTGCGGTAAACAAAGAGGGTAAGTGTAATCCAAGACTTTCAAAGATAGGTAAAAAGAAAGATGATGGTAAAATAAAAATAATAAAAAAATATGATTAAATTAACAAAAATAAAGCGTTCTTAATATTACAATCCCCGGCAATGGTGCCAAAAACTTGATGGCTCAAAAGCTAACTTTAAAACCTTAGGCAAGTGCACCTATCGTTTTATAGTATAGATTGTTGAGTACCGAGTGTCATTCCCACAAGGATTGTAAGTACTAATAATTACCGTCTTTTTGTTATTTAATCTAATAATTTTCAGAGTTTTGTTTGTTAAAATGGAAAATAAAAAAAAATAGAGAATTTAAAATAATTGCAACTTACAAAAGATCAAATAAAAGTAGATTGTAGAATTAAGAAATCAAGAGCTAGAAATGTGTTTGAATGTAAATCCCTCTAGAATGTTTTTGTGATTCAACAAGATAAAAATACAACCATAAGCCCTTAAGAAAAAACCAACCTCGTTTAATAAAATCTCATGTTATGTGGACCGTAGAAATTCGATTTAAGTTAAACCTCTATCGAGCGAATAACTTCTAATCTCAATTTGATTAACTGAAATCTCTTTCTAGTTAAAACCCCCAAGACAACATTATAACAATTTGTGAATTCCCATATTAGGTTTGACCCTATTCCAGAAGATTTATGTCGTCCTATATCTAGGATTGCATGCAACTCTTTTCACTCATATAGGTTCTATTTCACCATGAATCTCTCGATTTCCCGGATGAAAAATAAACTTCAAATGAATATTGCGCATATACCAATTCGAATGAATAAAGCATAATATAAGTGAATCACACAAAACATGAAGATTTTATTAAAAACATACAAGCCTTAACCATAAATTCATTCTAGAGTTCATTACATTCAAACACTAGAAATTTAGCTACACATGGCTTTGACAAAAGAGTATACTACACAAGAAGATATGAATAAAATGAACATGGTGTACTTAGCTCTTATTCAAGACCAATATAAGACTTCTTCCTTGGTTGACTGCAATGATGTTGAGCTCCAAGCCTTCTCCTCTATTGCTCTTCAACTTCCAACTCTACCTCTCTTTTATCCTCTCAATGTATTTTGCTTTGAAACTTAGAATATACAATGAATATACAATGAATCTCTCTATCAATGAATACTACATGAATTATGAATCTCTTTCCCAACTCAAACTATTGGCTTTTATAGGCACCATCTTTGTGAAAGAACACATCAATAATGCTAACAAATGCTCCACTTCCATGGTTGTTGGTTGAATCATTGTGTGCACATTCATGGTTGAGTTGGTTGAATCATTGTATTCACATGACAATACTCCACTTCCATTGGTTGAGTTGGTTGAATCATTGTGTCCACATGACAATTGAGGGAATAATAGAGTTTGGTGCAAACAAAATGAGATGTAAAAGTTGCTCAAAGGTTGTCAAAAAGCAAAAAGGAAAGCTTCCATAATTTCCGCCAAAAGAACATCCAGATCGACGAAAAACACGCCCGTGCTTTAAAAGCACGGGCAGAACGTGTTTTTGGATTTTCCCAACACTGGCATCAGGTGCTTGAAAAGCACGGCCTGGCCGTGTTTGTACGTCGAGGTCGAAAAATTGCTCGCTTTTTTACTTCTAAAAAGCACGGCCATGCTTAAAAACACACCCGCCCGTGTTTGACCTGAAAAGGCCCCGAAATGACGCGTTTAGCTTGGGATTTTGAGTGTTTTTGCATCCGAGAAACCCCGGTATGTTTTGACATGAAACCATGGCCCAAAATTCACAAGAACACTCCAAATCATCAATCTACACCAATAAAAGCACCTCGGAGTATTGTGAACTATGTACAATCAAATATTTATGAAACTAACAATAAAATAACTCAAATCATACTTAAATATACACATAAAACATGCATAAAAAGACCCTTATCAAATATATACTCAGCGAACTCAACATCTCTTGCGACAAGAATTTTGTGAGATTCAATATCAAAGAGCCTGTACCCTTTATTCCTGGTACATAACCAAACATCACACATTTAAAAGCTCTAGGGACAAATTTATGTTTATTTGGAGAAGTGTTAGTAGCAAATGCTAAGCACCCAAATGCTCATAGTCTGGTATAATCAGGTGCATGCCCATAAAGTAATTCGAAGAGTGTTTTCTAAGAAAGAACAACACTAGGGAGTAGATTGATTATATGAGCTGCTGCCAAGACAAAATAAGGCCATAATTTCGAAGGTATTTTAGTTTTAAACATAAGTGCCCTTGCAATGTCAATCAAGTGCCGAATGTTTCCTTCCAAAACACTATTTTGTTATGGTGTGTGGATACAGCTTGTTAGGTGAGAGATGCCAAAGGATAGAAATTTTTTTTGACCTAGAAACTCTGTCCCATTATCTGATCTAAACCCCTTGATGGTGTTGCCAAGCTGATCTGAATAACAAGTATGAAATTGCGAAGAAGAAAAGGTGCCTGACTTTTGTGGGACATGAGGAAGACCTAAGTGGATCTACTAAAATTATCAACCAACGTAAGAAAGTAAGGAGTATGAGTAATAAAAAAATTGAGCGTACGGACCCCATATATCAACGTGAACTAAGTCAAAAACATGAAGAGATTGGATGGCACTACTAGAAAAAGACAACATGCTTTGCTTAGAAAATTGACATATGTCACACGGATGCATTTTATTTAGCACAGATGTGTTACACAGAGGTTTAATAAAATCTTGATATTGAAAAGTATGGGGAGAGGCATGCCACAATCTCCTATGCCAACTATCAAAGGAAGAGTTACAAGAAGTAACATAATCTGAATTCAAAACTGAAGTAGGAACATAAGATGGTTCTGATTGTAATATGTAGAGCCTGCCAACCAATTTACCAACAACAACAACTCTACTACTCTGTAAGTCTAGCAATTCACAAAATGATGGGACTCTCCTCATGTGTATCGAACCAGTTTCTTGTCTCACTTATAAATGAAGTCGTGTGACTCATAACCGTAGCAATAATGTCCTCCTAGATGGCTTTGCCTCTGCATTAGTAAATCCATTCGTTACATTGAAGCTTGATGGTGGCTGAACCACATTCTTCTTGTTAGCATATGAGAAATCTTCGTGATTCCTCCAGTTCGGATAATAGTACGTAGGAGTAGGTTATTATTTCAGTAACTGTAGAAATTCCAGTTACTGAAATAATTGACTTTCTCCATCCGAGCGGGTGTACATGCACTACCTGAACCAACTCAAAGAAACATATCAAATAATGTATAGGTAAAACTATATATTATAAATAAATAAATAAATAAAATGTCTGAGTTAAAATTAATTATATTTATCTCAATATTAGCACCAAAAATTATATTAGTCCCCGACAACGACGCCAAAAACTTGTTCGCCTTATTTTTAGCTTCACCGCAAGTGTAAGGTGTAGTTTATAGAATAGGGTAGCAAGGTCGTATCCACGGAAACTAATATATTTATGCACTAAGTTTTGGACCAAAATAGTCTTATTTTTATTTAGACGGTCGTAATTTTGATAATTGTTGTGGAATTAAAGACAAGATATACTACAAAAACACAAGGCAAGAATAATAATAGAATTATCAAGAGAATGAATGGATTACTGGGTTATATTAATATCTATCTTGTTATCCGATTTAAATAAAACCAAAGTTATTATCAATATTCATATAAGAAAATCACATAAGTATTTTATCCTCCATCTCGAGATGTATATAAACGTATATTGAAATATCTATGCTAGAATCTCTACTCAACAATAGATATACAACTCCCAAATGCACCAAAGATCAAATATCCTCACAAATATCACAAACCTCTCGATTATGCAAATATTCATGTCAATTACTTAAGATCTAGTATTGAAGATTATCTCTCGAATTATAAATTAATACATCAAACATGCTAAATCATTGGCCAAATGATAAAACAAGAATAAGAACAAGGTACTCAAATAAGCTTCAAAATAACTTCAACTAAGATTAAAACATCCAACAAGAGTCAATTAATCTACTTCCAAAACCCAAAAATCACAAGAAATTAGCTACTCATGATGTTTAAACAATCCATATACAAATTGTTCATACAAACCTCAAGCTCAAATGAAAGATTGAAATACAAAGAATGAGAAAACTTAGGGAAAATAGATAATATCTTGATAAATCTTCGATCCTTAAGCCCCAATGTGACCTGATTCTTCCATTGATTCTTCTTTTATGAAGTTGATGTGTTTCTTGTGTTCTTGGGTATATTCCAGCCTTTTTCTCCCTTGGTGTGCGCCCTGAAATGTGGTATTTATACCTTTTTAGAAGCCTAGGTCAATGTGCTGTCAGTTTTGGACATTCTAGCACAAACGCACAGGCCGTGTGCATTATGCACCACCAGGTCGTGCGCCAGGACGTATGACATGTGCGTCAACGCATGTCCTGCCCATGCGTCATGACGAAGGTTCTGTTCTTCAGGTGGTCTTAAACACGGGCCGTGCCTATGCGCACGAGCTACCCGTGCATGGCCAATTCTTGCCTGGTTTATCCGACTTCTTCTTGTTTTGGCTCCCAACTAGGTGTATACGCTCGATTCTTGATGGTTCTATATCATAATGCTCCAATTTATCACGGGAATACTCGAAATATCGTTAAATTCCTGCAAAACGAGCAAAGTGTGATACCTTTTCCACAAAGAGCGAATATATACCATTTTATTGAGTAAATTCATGCTTATCTACCAATTATATCCATGATTATGTCCCAAAATGCATGCAAAACTCATGCTAATCAAACCCCCAAAATTAAACTGTTGACCGTTCTGGTCAACGCTTTACAAACAAGACAAAACGAAACTGGGAGGAAAGAAAAACAAAACTCGCAAACAACTCCATAAAATTCATACTGCACATCATAGGTATTAAGCATTGAATCACCCAAACTTCAAATATCTAACATGGGACACACATCAAAGAAATCATGGTAAATTCTTTGAATCACGACTCTCAAAGATCAAGTGTATACTCTCATCTCAAATTAATAAAAGACGTGCTTACAATTAAATCATGTCAATGTTGCAGAATTACCGTAGGCTTGCAAATCGTCTCATATCTCCGCCACTAGAATGTATGCAATTTGTGAATCAAAAAGGACTTGTAATGAATGCTCTTTGGTTAGGGTAGGGAAATATGGATAAAGTAACTCAAACTCGAGTATATAGACTGGTTAGCATATCATTCATCTACATTAATGCCCCAATATGCTACTGCAATCTCCCCTCATTTTCATCAACTTTTCATATCCTTCTTCCCTTCTCTCTTATAGAACTCTTTCACCTCACATTACAATGGGGTAAATTACAGTTTTAGTCTTGTAACTTTGGGTAGGTGCAATTTTAGTCCTTTATCTTTCAAAGTTGCAGTTTTGGTCCTGGACAATTTTGCCCTTATGGCTAAATAGCATTTTTGGTCTTTTATCTATCAAACTGTTGCAAAATAGTCCTATAACCTTCGAGAATTAGCAATATCAATCCTTTCATACCTTAGCTATTATCAATAAACCCAAATTTCACAGATTATAGGAATTTGCATTTTCTGACATCTATTTTGTTCGAGACATTGTTACACCTACTTAGATCCAGTCTCTATTCAGAGGTTTTAAATGGATCATGTCAGGTTTCCAGCCTATAAACTCAATAGGGCATGCTTCTGCAAAATTCTCATAATTCTAAATAATTTGTTTTTAGACCAAGATTTTGATAAAACACATATAGTCCATTACGACCATATCAGGCCCAACATGCTTCCGTAAAATTAATAAATCCATTAAAAGTCATACCTTCTTTGACCGAAATAGCACTGGGTGAGATAGCTCGCAACACCACCAGTCGGAAAATTACTGCCTTCAGATCTTTTGACAAACAACTCCTCACTGTTCAACCTCACGCTCAGAGAAAATGATCTGCAAGTTATTCGACTCTTTCAACAACTATTTAGCACATCATTGGTTCGTTTCCTACACCAAACGTATAAGTAATTCTTAAATGGGATAAATTAATAAAATATTATGAAGACATGTTGAAGCAGAAAGCCCCCTTTTTATTAAGAACTTATCGAAATATTTATTACATTAGTAATCCCCTTTTGGGAGGAGAATACTTGTTTAGCCTCTCATATACGAGGCTTGCACTCGAAAAATACATAAAACTAAAGCACTCAAAATATTACAAATTTTTTTCTTTCGTGTAATTTATTATAAGAAAACTAAGGGAAATGTTTGATGTCCTCAGCTTCCTTCAGCTCTCGCCTTTTATAGCCTTGAATCCGGACTTGAAAGGCGGACTCCAAATCTTGTTGATATATATAATGTCACTGCTTACGTCATAGGTAACCAAAGCTGATCCATCTCCTGCGTTCAACTTTAAATCTACAATACCTAATCCCGCGAAGGATTCTACCAGGTCATGTGGATCTTTAAAATTTATCTTTTCCATATCCATCCTATTAATTTATAATGGATTTTCCTTTGATGAGAGCAATGAGCTTTTCATCGTCCGTCATTTTTCGCACCACTTCGGTTGTTTTCTCCTTTTGGTGTAAATAGGTCTCGTCCCCAAAATCGATACGCTTCTTTCCTCTAGAAGAACTCGGTCTGTCCTCCAAGCTCTTTACTCGTTTCTGAATATCATGAAGGATTTCAAGAGTTTCCTTATGATATTTCACCATCGTCTCCATCTGGTTTTGGATCTGGTGAACTTGTGTAGGTAAATGAATATGGCGGTTGCTATAATTCTGTACCATCTTCTGGACTTCCCTAATATCTTTTGAGATCTTAGCTGTATTCTGAAATATCTCATTCCATGCTGGTACTCCATCAGGAATCATGATTTTGATGAGCATTCTCATGGACTTCTTCATGATGATTCATCAGATCAACATATAATATCTGATTTACCATAAGGAAACTCAGATAATATGTTGCTTGTCTTTCGCAGTGTCTCAAGGTTTTCCTATCGGCTCCTGCATGTTCTTTTTCAACATATTGGTTGTTCCAATATGCTATCTTGTCCTGGTGTTCTTGTGCAATCGTCAAAATTTGACGATATGTCTTGTATGGTAAACATCTTGGACAATTGTCCAAATCCATATTCTCGGAGAAATTCTCCTCACCAATTGTTAATTACATTAATATAATAAATATAACTAAAAGTTCTTAATAAACCCGGGCTTTGATACCATTTTAGCAAAAAATACTTAGTCAAATCACCATTAGTATGAATAAGGGTATAATGGAAATATGAAATAAACCCGATGGACCAATTTTGCAACAACTTAAAACTTATAGTCCGAAATCACTCAGTGTAAAACTTATCGGACCAATTTTGCAAAACTTTTAAACTTATAGGACTAATTCTGCACACTCAATACTTAGAAGACCGAAATTACACACTGTCCTTAGTTACAAGACCAATTTTGTAATTTCCCCCATTACAATGTATAGCCCACAAGTTCATTTGTATGCAACTTATTCATAAAGACAATATTTTTTTTTACTCTTTTATGAGTATTCTTCATTTCTTTTTCCTTATTTTCTTCTTTTTATCCCCACCAACCAATTCTCACACCTTTTCTAACTTTTGATTTCCTCCCATTCAACCTCATTCAATCCCTTTACTCAATGTTATACGCTCAAGTATATGGTAATAGATATATCAAGTGAAGGCTTGAAATGTGGCTATTCAAAATTAGGCAAAAAGGCTCAAATTAGCTAACTAGGAATTTCAATATCATAAGGTAGGCAAAAAGGCTTGAAATGCTAACAAAAATGGCCTTTAAACATTTTCACATTCGCATACAACATGTGACCTTGACAGATATACCAGTGCAAGTTCTAGAATCCTAACAACATGAATGATATACTCTAATCATCAACAAGACTGTATAATATGAAAGCAGTACAGGCTCAAAAGCTCACAGGCTTGTAAATTCACAATTCAAAGCACAACACCATGTTTTCAATATCCATATGCTCCATATCATCTATTCAAAGCTCAAATAATTCATACTCAATACCCAATCAAAACAATACAAGTTTTCAAACAAATATTAGCATCAAGTCGCATCACACGATCAACTCACTCCCTAAAATCTATGAAAGTAATAAACGTGCTAAAACTGTAAACATGTTTCTAATGCAATGCAACTTAAAATGCTCTACAAGAAACTATATGAAAACACACAAAATGCAAAAAACAAATCTATCCACGCCCATCTTATCAAAATAACTCTCTTTAAATAATTATCTCTCCCCCAAACTTGAAAGAAATTATATCGAAACAAGGGAAAAGATAGAATTTTAATAAACAAAGGTGTGGATGGGACCTGATTTACTGTGGAGGTGGCGGTGGAAAATGGCCCTCGGATATGTGCCACTGGTGTATCTGATGTATGATCTACAACATCTCCAAGCTCCTCTGCTCCCGTTCCATCCTAAAAGCACGAAATTCATCCTGATGCAGCTGTATCCGCTCTTCAAAGGCAAATAATCGGTCGTTAAAATTATGCCCTTCTTGTTGTTCTCCCCATGAGAGGTTCCAGGGACATCAATTGGTATTTGAGGAATTTCTTGCTCAAATCCCCTTTCTTGTCTATCAAACTCCATTTCCTCAGCCACCATATCATCTTCGTCAGGGAAATCGGCTACCATTCACCTTTTTCTTGTTGCTATAGCCTCTACAACTCTGATATATGCCTCAGAGTTGAGCAAAAAGTTGTTGTATCATGAATATTATCTACGGTGGTAAGCAAGAGGTTTGGCGGTGGGAAAGCGTCCCCGCAAGACTTTTGTTAGAAGAAGTATATGCCCTCTTCTTCTATAATGATCTTCATCTGGCGTAAAACTGCCAGGTTGACACTCCTATTGCCCTATATTGGCTCCAATCCTCGAATATGAATGTTATAGTATCGGGAAATAGAAGTAATCATATCCCCCCCAATAAAAATAGTGCCATCGCCGCTTGGCTACTTTGTCAACTTGCTCGCTCAAGAAAGCAACGTGTTATAAGGTGTATTAGTCAACATACACCATCTTAAGTACAATTCTCTAACGGTCATGTAAGTCCAAGCGGCTACGATAATCTAGAGGGGGGTGAATAGATTATCTCCATCTTTTCGATTTTACCCTCTGTTTCGAACCGAATGCTCAAAGACAATAATAAAGGTGCGGAATGTAAACAACACACGTCGATTTATAGAGGTTCAACCCACTTAGGGCCTAATCCTCTACCACCCCAGTATATCCGGGATGGATTTCAAAAAGAATTTTTTTTTTATTAATTACCAAAATTAATACAACACCAACTTACAACGACACCTTGAAGAGCACCACACTCTTCTTCAACACCACCTTTGAGATTACCACAATCTCCAACGGCACCTTGTGAAGATTACCACAATCTTCAACCTTGAAGAATACCAAATTCTTCAACACCTCAACAAGAAGATTACCACAATCTTCTTACACCTAACACCTAGATCACCCAAGTGTGTTCTTACCACAAGAACACTCACAAGGATATCTTGTGTTGAATGATAACCCAAAAATTCAAGATTACAACTCGATAATGAATAATACAATTGAGTGCAAGTGTAATCAAGAATAACCTAGACCTCAAGAATGTGAAAGTGATAAGCTAGGCAAATTACAAGAATAATGACAATATAAGACCAAGTGTTTGCTTGAGTATTTCTTGTTGTGTTGTATTGTTCTCTCTTATTGTTGTGCTTCAAATCTTCCTTTATTTATAGGAGATGATTGATACTTGATAGGCTCTCTTGGAATTTGATATCTACAAAAAATTGCAATTAAAATCAAGATTATAGCTGTTAGAAATCAATTCCACAAATTAAGGAAAAGTTGTTTTTCTGACAACGGTTAGAATTTTGTCATTAAACTTTGAGATAACGGTCGCAAGACAAATAGAAGTTTGAAAGAACGCATCAAAAATTAACTAGGGGGACGGTCAAGCGGGGGTCGGCCCGGTCGCTCTAGTGCGACGTCGCCCCTATGGGGACCGGTCACCCCGACCAATTTTTGAGTTCGGGAGTTTACATTTCGTGAAATGCGTTCCTAGGTACCTGTCGCTCTCTTTGTCGACCGATTTCGACCTCCAAAATGAAATGTCCGATTTTTGTCGAAAATAAACCTCAAGAAATACTCCGAAAAATTCGTAAAAATATTTTAAATCGATCGGGGAGTATTTAGGACAACATTAGAAATATAGTTTTGATGAAATAACACATTAACACAAAAAGTGTTGTCCGATATAAATTCCAATAAATACTCCGAAAAATAGTAAAAGCATTTTAGACCAATCGGGAGTATTAGGACAACATTTAGAAACATAGTTTCAATGTAAAACCCATTGACATAAAATCATTAAATGTGTTGTCCAATATTGTCTAAAATAAACTTGACGAAATACAGGAAAATATTAAAACATTTTAAATCATTTAAAAGATTTGGACAACCTTTAAAAACATTGTTTTGGTATAAAAACAAAACCATCAAAATCATGATAAAACCATTTATCAAACAATCTCCCCCTTTTTGATGATTACAAACCAAAACAATTTTAACGAGGTCGATTTTGAAAACAAAACAATTTTACCGGTTAAAAAGAACTATCCGTTGTGAGCAACAACATTCCACGCAATATAATCACAAGGATGGGTGTATAGATTTTCAAAAACATTTTTTCAAAAGCTCCCCCTATCAATATGCACAACAAAACATCATTAAACAAGTATATAAGTCCATAATACAACAAATGGACTAAATATAATCCACAACTTATGGCTTTTAGAAGCCATAGCTTATAGTTTCTTTCTCGAGCTTATTTTAGCTTTTATGAGCTAATAAGCTTATAACATGTTTCTCCCCCTTTGGAATCATCAAAAAGAATGTTAGCACGATAAAAATATCATATAATCATATCAAAGTGCATAACTAAACCGATGTATCGAGCTATTTGAACATTGAAGCTTATAGACCAATTAGGAGAAAATAGTCGATCATACGACTTGTAGAAGCTTATGAAAACCCATTTGATTTGCAAAACACGATCTCTATAAATATACAAGGCTTTTGAAATCGAGAGAATCATGTAGGTGATGAATTTTTCATTGAGACATTTTATCGAACACTTAGCAAGGCCCAAAATTGAAGAAGATATATATAGCCCTTATAAATGTAATCAAGCCAAGTTTTTTCATCACCAAAAGCAATTTTACAAATATCATCCATCAACAATCAATAAGCTCATCACAAATATATACACATTTCATCAAGAAAAAACATATAGGCCAAGTTCTCAAGGGTTCAACCCAATTGAGATAAGGAAGTAAAATTCTTACTATTTAATCGGTAAAGACGAGCAATGATGATGATAATCAAGCCTAAATACATCCAAGATATGAAATGTATGCAATAAAACACATTTGAAGTAAAATGTGTGTGCAAATGACAAAGGGGTCAAAATAAAGTGGAAAAACCTTAAACTGCCAAAATACAAGAACAGAGATGGTTTTAACCAAATTAAAGCTGTGGGCGACCAGTAAGGGCATAGGGCGACCGGTCGAGCTAGTGGGTGACCGGTCGGCCCCTGCCCTGGCAGCCCACTGGTTCTGTTCTTTTCTGAAAATCCGAAATTTGATTCAAAAATCCGATTTTTCGCCCCTAAGTTTTAAAAACGTGCAAAATGCAAACATAGACCTCATTCAATATACATTATGTCATAATCAAGCTCGAAATGAGGTAAAATACTCGGCGGTGAGCGATTAAAAAGTCCGCGAGTTATCCTTGAGACGGAATTAAACACATCTCAAGTTTTTGTTAAAACATGCAACCCCTTAAAAAATATCGAATCTTAATATGTTTAGTTCGATTATGACGAACCATATTTTGAAAAAATAAAATTTACACCGGACTTGTTATCCCGAAAAATAATAACATTTTAAAACTTTGGATGAACAAGTCATAAGAAGAAGTGCCTTACAAGTATTTGAAAATTTCTTTTAACGGCACTTTAAAGAGATTCGTTGAGATTGTTTTAAGTCGAGCATATAGACATAAGGCATATAGAATGTCGAGTCTAAGGAGTAATAAACGAATAAACATACCTCGAATTCGTTTGTCAATCAACATGCCTACCTCAACCTTTGTCAATTTTCACATTTGTGGCCATATAGGTTGAAATGGTTCTTTCTTCTTCAATGCCTCACTTTTTATTTTGAGTGTGAAATATAATCACCTTCTTGGCATTGTTGAACTTGAATTCCAATGATCAAATTTGAACTCCTCTCATCATGATCATCTTAGGTTCTCCTTGCATTGACTAAGAAAAATGTCTTGCACAAATATTCATTAGTAGCACCAAAAATATCAACATAAATTTGCACAAGTAAACAATCTTGCCCATTTTCAAAAAAAAATTAATATCAACTTTACCTCTTGTAAAATCATTTTGCAAAAATAGCTAAGTCTATCAAACCATATACGGGATACTTGTATCAACCGTACAAGGCCTTTTTATAAAAATCATTTGGCCTAAAAATTTTAAACTCCGATAGACTTCTATTTGAATAAAACCATTTAGAAAATTGGATTTAACATCCATTTGGTAAAGCTTGAAATTTTCTCAAAACAAGAATGGGCAAGTAAAGTGCAAATAACTTCTAGATGTGCTATGAGTGCAAATATTACATCAAAATCAATACCTTCTTCTTGACAATACCTTTGAATTACTAACCTTGCCTTGTTCATCAAACTTGTTACGAAATACCAAAATTTTCGCAAAATCTCAACAAGATATTTTGCACACGAGCATAGTAATATCGAATAATAGATACACTATTTTAAGCACCACATACTATGCATCATCAAGAGTCTAATAAATCATTCAAGTTCAAATAAGCTTAAGAAAGCTACATAAGGTCTCTTTTGAAATTTGACAATAAGAGAGTACATAGTTGAGACCTCATTTACAAGAATCATATGAACAAGAGGTTTGACATAAGTATCCAAGAATAGTGGCATCTATATTTGCAATAAAATGCATAACTAAGTAGATCAATTGTTTTATCAAAACAAAATATAATCCTTTACAAATCTTGGATAAAACAAGCTATGTCAAATAATGCCTTTTCAAAAATCAAAACATCCTCTAAATGACACTTGTATAAGCACATAGGCATATGACAAAAATCTATCGAGTCTATAAGATAAATACCAATGATGAGCGTACCTCGATAGTTAAAACATCTCTTGAAGAGAAAGACGAAATATATATCCTACATATATCTTAAACAACTCTAGCACAAAGCAACATGATACAAGTGTAGGATAAAAACAATGTATGTCATAAGTATGCTTGTGCCAAGAGAATCCATAGGAGATTATAAAACACAATAGTTAAAGCAAGTGCTCAAGAGTTTTAAAAACATCATGCAAGGTCTTCCTTTTTTAAAAAACATTTTGAAACTCACAAATATATTGAAGACCTAAATTTTTAAGAAATATGAAAACCCATTTTGCAATTTACACAAATAAAAACATGCAAAAAAATGCATATTTAAATAGGGAGATATGGTTTACCAATTTTACTATTTCCATGGGTTGTGTCGTTCCCATTGTTGATGGTATCTTCTCTTTTGAAAGTGATTTTGTTGATGATAACTCTTCCTATTGCTCCATTTCCAAGGATTATGTCCTCCCCATTGTTGATAATGTCTCTCTCTTGGAAAATCATCTTGTTGATGATGTCTTTGCCATTTCCAAGGATTGTGATCTTCCCATTTTTGATTATATTCTCTTCTTGGAAATTTACTTTGTTGAAAATGTTTTCTCCTTCTTTGATCAAATGAGATGTTCATTTGATGTCTCCTTGGCGGCATGAATTTTCTTCGATTATTAATCCGCCGGGTACCTAAAATGACATTGTTTTGTGGTACCCTCAAGTGCTTGGGTCCTTTGGGATTAGTCTTAAGACTTTTAGGTCTCCAACAATAATTAGAGCTATTTCTAGCCCGACAAGTATTTACCGTATGACCCTTCTTACCGCAATAAAAACAAGTAACATCACTAATATGCATAGGAACTTGATTCCTTTTCATATGATTTATACCATTACGCTCATGATCAAGTTTACTATTCAAATTATCACAATCATAAACATTCACAATATTTGGCAATTTATTGGTACTCAAGTTGGAATAATCATTTTTCATGCAATTAATATCCTCAACAAGAGTACTATTTTGTTTTTCAAGGTTTCTAACCTTGTCAAGTGTGGTGGTGTGAGCACATGATAGTGATTCATAGGAAGTAAATAAACTATCCTTTTCATTTTTCAAAACATTGAATTCCTTTTTCAAATTTTTGTACTTAACAAGTAAACTTTGGAATTCATTTTGAAGATCATCAAAATCATTTTGCAAATTACTATAATCATTTCGAATAACAATATCATAGGAAGTAGAGGGTTTAAGACATACCTCGTTTTCTTCTTCGATGCCCATAAAATATTGTTCGACTACTTCATAGTTGGAAGTTGTAAAAGGCTTGTTCCTTAGATTTGAACTTGTATCCCTTTGAGAAGTAGATGCTTTTGTTTGACTCCTTTCATTTGCAAATACTCCATAGATGGCTTCTAATTTTTGCCATACTTCATGTGCCGATCGAATTCCTACAATATGTTCATATTCCAAATTAGTAAGTGAACAATACAAAATATTGAGAGCTTTACCATTTAAGGAGATGATTTTCTTTTCTTCATCATTGAGCTCCTTGAGAGCTTTGGAGGTGTATGGTGTGGCTTTCATTGGAATGGATTCTCCATTGATGACGATGTTCCAAATATCGAACCCGCAACCTTGTAAATAACATTCCATTCTTTCTTTCCAAAATGTATAATTG
This sequence comes from Rehmannia glutinosa, assembly GCA_016081115.2. Lineage (NCBI taxonomy): Eukaryota > Viridiplantae > Streptophyta > Magnoliopsida > Lamiales > Orobanchaceae > Rehmannia > Rehmannia glutinosa. The sequence goes on from CM071934.1 coordinate 16,717,464, forward strand.
TTGGAATCACATAGTGGTGGCTTGGTGGTGGAGGTGCCGGAAAGATGAGCTTCATTCGTAGCCGACGATCGTTTCTCTTCACTCGCGATTTGAAACAAGCTTGCCAAAGAGTTTGGCTTTGATACCACTTGTAAGTCCAAGCGGCTACGATAATCTAGAGGGGGGGTGAATAGATTATCTCCATCTTTTCGATTTTACCCTCTGTTTCGAACCGAATGCTCAAAGACAATAATAAATGTGCGGAATGTAAACAACACACGTCGATTTATAGAGGTTCAACCCACCTAGGGCCTAATCCTCTACCACCCCAGTATATCCGGGATGGATTTCAAAAAGAAAAAAAAATTATTAATTACCAAAATTAATACAACACCAACTTACAACGACAACACTCTTCTTCAACAACTTTAGATTACCACAATCTCTTGAAGATTACCACGACACCTTGAAGAGCAACTTCAACATCAAATTCTTCTTCAACAAGAAGATTACCACAATCTTCTTCACCTAACACCTAGATGTGTGTTCTTACCACAAGAACACTCACAAGGATATCTTGTGTTGAATGATAACCCAAAAATTCAAGATTACAACTCGATAATGAATAATACAATTGAGTGCAAGTGTAATCAAGAATAACATAGACCTCAAGAATGTGAAAGTGATAAGCTAGGCAAATTACAAGAATAATGACAATATAAGACCAAGTGTTTGCTTGAGTATTTCTTGTTGTGTTGTATTGTTCTCTCTTATTGTTGTGCTTCAAATCTTCCTCTATTTATAGGAGATGATTGATACATGATAGCTCTCTTGGAATCTCGATATCTACAAAAACATTGCAATTAAAATCAAGATTATAGCTGTTAGAAATCAATTCCACAAATTAAGGAAAAGTTGTTCATTTGACAACGGTTAGAATTTTGTCAAACTTGAAGGCGACGGTCGCGCGCACAAATAGAAGTTTGAAAGAACGCAACAAAAATTAACCAGGGGACCGGTCAGGGGTCGACCGGCCGCCTCTAGGGTGCGAGCGTCGCCCCCTATGGGGACCGGTCACCCCGACCAATTTTTGGAGTTCGGGAGTTCTCAGATCGTGAAATGCGTTCCTGTGTACCGTCCGCTTTCTTTTCGACCTGGCCGACCTCCAAAAATGAAATATTGTCCAATTTTTGTCGAAAATAAACCTCAATAAATACTCCAAAAAATTCGTAAAAATATTTTAAATCGATCGGAGTATTTAGGACAACATTAGAAATATAGTTTTGATGAAATAACACATTAACAAAAAAAAGTGTTGTCCGATATAAATTCCAATAAATACTCGAAAAATAGTAAAAGCATTTTAGACCAATCGAGTATTAGGACAACATTTAGAAACATAGTTTCAATGTAAAAACCCATTGACATAAAATCATTAAATGTCTTGTCCAATATTGTCTAAAATAAACTTGACGAAATACTCCGGAAAATATTAAAACATTTTAAATCATTTAAGAGTATTTGTACAACCTTTAAAAACATTGTTTTGGTATAAAAACAAAATCATCAAAATCATGATAAAACCATTTATCAAACAGGTCATCCCCCCATTGTTTTCTCTAGCAAAGACAGAGGATGATGTGACCCGCTGTATATACCAGAATACTAGATTCTGGACCCATGAAGATTTGGCAGTCCTTGCCTCGTAAAGCATAGGGCCATTTCCGGTATTTGTACAAGGATTCGCCAGAAGTCATACTGGCTATAATGTTCTGGGGGTCGGAATGGTGCATTAGTGGGGACCCCGAAGATGTTGTTCAGTTGGGCAATTGATAACCATCTTCGCTCATTTCCCAACTAAAAATGTACCTCACTTGGCTCGGGAGCTCCTCCTTCTTTATCCACTTCAACCGTGCTGAGAAATTCAAGTGTGAGTTTTTTATAAGTAGGCCATCTTCCCCTCATGAAATTGGTCCACCCAACCTTTTCAAACAAACGCCAAACGTTGTCGTGTATCCCAATGCGTTGGGTACACTCGTCGTTAGTGTAACGTGTAGGTGCTATCGGTTGGGTGACTAACTTATTCCATCTCTCTAATTCGTTATCTTCATTAAGTATCACCCTGTAAGCCGTGGGGCTATCTGGGTGTACTTCTTGTGGTGCGGCCTCCCTAGGGCGTCTCCTCCTACTCTGAAGGCTTCTCCTTTCGGCCATTAGTTCGAACTTGTACCTAGAAAAAGCATATATGAGATTCCAAATAGACCAAATACAAACACAAATATGATGAATTCAAGTCAAATAATACCTATATGGTATCATTTCTCTTCTCTACAAGTTTAATCAACAATTAAGTTCCATACTATCAAACATCAATGCAATTGTAGAGAATCATAGTCCTAATACCCTAAACATCAAAGCTCATGCAAGAATCATCTTCAATTCAACCTACTTATGCCCAATTCAATACGCTCACAAGGTGTTCGATAAAATGCCTCTTAGACAAATTCAATTAGAACATGGCAAATTCATCAAAACATGCACCAAATATGATCCCTAATACATATTCTACAAGAAATTAGAACAAAAACAATAAGGTCTTACCGAAATTCTCAAAAATTAGCAAAGGGGCGAATTTGAAACCCTAGGCGTCTTTTTCAATCCAAACTTCCCCCAAATCTCCAATTTATCCAAAATTGTAGTGTAATATGATGGGAATGATGGATTATGTGTGAGAACTGAGTGAATTATTGGAGATTTTATCAAACTTTGGGGACAAGGCAAATTTTTTTATTTGCTTGGGCGAAAGAGGCGCTTGTTTGTTGATAAAAACTATCCTGGTCGGCCTTATTTACACCTCAACGGATGGATGCATGGGTCGTGCGCCTCACACACGACCTGCCCATGCACCACACGCACGACCTACCCATGCGTCATAATGTAGCCATACTCCAAGTTTCGCAATCGCGCATGGGCCATGTGTAGACGCACGCTCTGTCTGTGCATGGCTGCGAAGCAAAGGTATTTTCCAATTTTTTTAAATAATTAAATGAAAAATCCTAACTAAAAATAAAAGAAAATAAAAATTACACAACAAACCGTTGCGTTGCATCCCTACAAGCGCTATATTTAATGTTTTTAGCTCGACGCCTGTTAATCCCACATGAATTGGTACCTCCCTTGAATGCATATATTAGTTGTTTTGGGTCATGGTCAAGTGCCAAATTTGCATTGTTTGTATCTAACACTGCATACTTGGGGTTACCAAGCAGGGATTTGAGTCCTGGTGTTGGAATATACTGGTTTGAATCATGCACGGGTTGTCCGTGCACGTATGCACGACCAATGCTCATCTCATTCTAGAATAATTTTCTTATGATATCACGCACTAGCTGCCCGTGTGTACACGCACGGGTTGTGCGTTCCTTGTCCTATTTTTGCTCCTCTTCGGCACCATACACTGTCTGGTCGTGCATAGACACACAGTCCATGTGTGGTTCTAAACTTTCTTGTTTTTCCAGAATCTTCGGCCCTTCATTCTTAGGGGCGGCAATTCGAGTCGTGTTCGGGTTCGCGGGTCGTGTTGAGACATGGTAATTACACAAATTTGTCCAACCCGAACACGACCCGTTTAATTATTCGGTCCGATGGGTCAACCCGAACACGACTGTTTAATACACGGGTAATCCGAACACGACCGAAATGACCCGTATATTTTTTAACCTTGAATAAATCTTTTATTTATATTGATAAAATGATAATTTTGGGTTATTTATATATAGAATATTAATAAATATTAAAAATAATACTGAAATTTCTTATTTAAACGGGTTAAACGGGTTTAGTGGGTCATTTCAGTCAACTCGAAATCGACCCATTTATTATTTGGGTTAAATGGGTTCCGATACGATTATGACCCAAATAATAATGGGTCAACCCTAACCCGCTTATATCGTGTTAGTTCAGTCGTGTTTTTGTGTCGTGGTGAGATTGCCACCAATATTCATTCTCCTGTACCATTCCTTAAATGAATGGCACTATACTGTTCCTTTGAGTTGACTTCAGTGGTGCTCGGAAATAGGCTCATTGGTTGTTGTTCATCAACGATCGTAGCTAATAGACCAATCTAGGTTTCAAGATTCTTCATTTGTGTACCCAAGGTGTTAGCCAATTGCTCGACATGTGCTTCAATCTTGTCCAAATTTTAGCCTCATGTGTATTGAACCACTTCTTGTCTCACTTATAAATGAAGTCATGTGACTCATAACCGTAGCAAGAATGTCCTACATGGATGGTTTTGCCTCTGCATTAGTAAATCCGTTCGTTACATTGAAGCTTGATGGTGGTTGAATCAAATTCTTCTTGTTAGCACATGAAAAATCTTCGTGATTCCTCTAGTCCAGGATAATAGTACGTAGGAGTAGATTATTCTAAGAATCGTAAAAATTCGATTCATTGAAATAATTAACTTCCTCCATCCGAGCGGTGCTCATACACTACATGAACCAACTCAAAGAAACATATCAAACAATGTAGGGGTAAAATTATATACAATAAATAAATAAAAATGTCTAAATTAAAATTAATTATATTTATCGCAATATTAGAACAAAAATTATATAAGTCCCGACAACGGTGCCAAAAACTTGTTCGCCTTATTTTTAGCTTCACCGCAAAGTGTACGGTTTAGTTTATAGAATAGGGTAGCAAGGTTGTATCCACAGAGACTAATAAATTTATGCACAAGTATTGGACCAAAATAGTCTTATTTTTATTTAGACAATCGCAATTTTGATGATTGTTGTGGAATTAAAGACAAGATTTACTACAAAAACACAAGGCAAGAATAATAATAGAATTATCAAGAGAATGAATGGATTCTCGGGTTATGGTTTTGATTAATACCTATCTTGTTGTCCGATTTAATCAAAGCCAACGTTATTATCAGTATTCCTATAAAACGATCACATAAGTATTTTATCCTCCATCCCGAGATGTATATAAAACGTAGATTGAAATATCTATGCTAGCATCTCTATTCAACAATAGATATGAAACTCCCAAATGCACCAAAGATCAAATATCCTCACAAATATAACAAACCTCTCGATTATGCAAATATTCATGTCAAGTACTCAAGATCTATGATTGAAGCTCATCTCTCGAATTATGAATCAATACATCAAACATGCTAAAGCATTGGCCAAATGATAAAACGAGAATAAAAACAAAGTACTCAAATAGGGTTCAAAATAATAACTTCAACTAAGATTAAAACATCTAACAAGAGTCAATTAATTTACTTCCAAAACCCGAAAATCACAAGAAGTTTAGCTACTCATGATGTTTAAACAATCCATAGACAAATTATTTATACAAAACTCAAGCTCAAATGAAAGATTGAAATACAAAGAATGAGAAAACATAGGGAAAATAGATAATCTATTGATAAATCTTCGATCCTTGATATGGTCTTTTTATACATGTTTTATGTGTATATTTGAGTAGAATTCGAGTTATTTTATTGTTAGTTTTGTAAATTTTTGATTGTACATAGTTCATATTACTCCGAGGTGTTTTTATTGATGTAGATTGACCATTCGTGGCTAATTTTGGTGAATTTCGGACCATGGATTCATGTCAAAACATACCGGGAGTTTAAGGATGCAAAACGCTCGAAATCCCAAGCCAAATGCGTCATTTCGAGCCTTTTGGTCCAACACGGGCAGGGGGTGTTGGGCAACACGACCGTGTTCACGGAGCCAAAAACTCAAAATATTCGCACAAAAAGCCCCCAACACGCCTGGACGTGTTGGGCAACATGGCCATGTCAAACAAAGCATGGCCAGGGTGTGTTCTCATGACATGCCCATGTCGGGGACTTCCTTTTGCAATTTTTCTATGAAAAACTCACCAACCAAGCTTTTTGACCACTTTTGTACACCTTTAATACCCAATTTTGCTCCACCATGTCTCCATATTCTCTCAATTGTCATGTGGACACAATGATTCAACCAACTCAACCAATGGAAGTGGAGTATTGTCTTGTGAATATAATGATTCAACCAACTCAACCATGAATGTGCACACAATGATTCAACCAATAACCATAGAAGTGGAGCATTTGTTAGCATTATTGATGTGTTCTTTCACAAAGATGGTGCCTATAAAAGCCAAGAGTTTGAGTTGGGAAAAGCATTCATGTAATATTCATTCATATAGAGATTCATTGTGTATTCATCATGTACACTTAGAAAATATTCATTGTGTTCAACATTTTTAGTGGAATTGGGATCAAGAGGTCTTGGAGGAGTAAGCTTGTAGCAACATTGGAGAAGAAGGCTTGGATCAACATCATCTATCAAGGAAGGAGTCATTGAGATTTTGAGAAAGATAAGTACATCATGTCTACAATACTTAAATCTTCTTGTGTAATTTACTCTTTTGTCAAAATCATGAGTAGCTAAACTCCTAGTGTTTGAATGTAATGAACTCTAGAATGGATTTGTGATTAAGGTTTGTACATTTTTAATAAAATTATCATGTCTTGTGTGATTCACTTATATCATGTTTATTTCATTCAAGTTAATATTTAGGTATATTAATTTGATATCTATTTCTCATCGGGTAATTGAGAGATTTATGGTGAGAAAGAACCTATATAAGTGAAAAGAGTTGCATGCAATCCTAGATATGGGGACGACATAAATCTTCCGGATTAGGGTCAAACCTAATATAGGAATTCATAAATCGTTATAATGCAATTTTAGGGGTTTTAACTAGAAAGAGATTTCAGTTAATCAACTTGAGATTAGGAGTTTTTCGCCTTGAGAAAGGGTTTAACTTAAATCGGGAATTTCTACGGTCCACATAACATGAGATTTTATTAAAAGAGGTTGGTTTTTGCTTAAGGGCTTATGGTTGTATTTTTATCTTGTTGAATCACAAAAACATTCTAGAGGGATTTACATTCAACACATTTCTATCTCTTGATTTCTCATTCTACAATCTACTTTTAAGTTGAAATTATTTTTTTTTATTCTCTATTTTTCAATTTCCATTTTAACAAACAAAACTCGAAAAATTGCTAGATTAGATAACAAAAAAGACGGTAATTATTAGTACTTACAATCCTCGTGGGAATGACACTCGGTACTCAATAATCTATACTACAAAACGATAGGTGCACTTACCTAAGGTTTTCTAGAGTAGCTTTTGAGCCATCAATCCTTAAGCCCCGATGTGACCCGATGCTTCCCTTGATTCTTCCTTGATGAAGTTGATGTGTTTCTTGTGTTCTTGGGTATATTCCAGCCTTTTTCTCCCCTGGTGTGCGCCCCAAAAAGTGGTATTTATACCTTTTTAGAAGCCTAGGTTAATGTGTTGTCAGTTTTGGACATTCCAGCACAGTCGCACATGTTGTGCGCTAGGTCGTATGACATGTTGTCTCTCTCTCTCTCTCTCTCTCTCTCTCTCTCTCTCTCTCTCTCTCTCTCTCTCTCTCTCTCTCTCTCTGATGCACTCTCGAATTGATGCGATGCACGATGCACGCCCTACCCGTGCGTCATATCGAAGGTTGTGTTCTTCAGGTGGTCTCACGCACGGGCCATGCCTATGCACACGAGCTACTCGTGCGTGGCCAATTCTTGCCCGGTTTATCTGACTTCTTCTCGTTTTGGCTCCCAACTAGGTGTATGCACTCGATTCTTGATGGTTCTATATTGCAATGCTCCAATTTGTCAATGAAATACTCGGAATATCGTTAAATTCCTGCAAAATGAGCAAAGCGTAATATCTTTTCCACAAAGAGCGAATATATAGCATTTTATTGAGTAAATGCATGCTTATCTACAAATTATATCCATGATTATGTCCCAAAACGCATGCAAAACTCATGCTAATCAATGAGACGTGTTAAAAGAGAGTGATCGTTACACATATGTCTACTAAAGACCTGTCAATTATCCAACTACCTTTTCCAATATCCATAAGAAGATAAAACAAAATGCGATTCATTTGTACCTCCATACTCCACAAAATGTGCAAAATCCTGAGGGCCACCATTTCCACCATTTTCTGTTCGTGATAAGAGCTTTGCCACTTCTCTCTGAATCAGTCCAGTGATGTCAGGTAATTTTAGGGAAGATTCATCAGTGGTGAACTTGTTTTCTACATGTGCCTCAGCATATGCCATATTCACTGAATTCCTGCTGCGTTGATCTCTCAACTGTGTGTACCATTTCGGATAACCATGGAGTTTAAAACACTCACTCACCTCATGACCAGTTCCTTTGCAGTGCTTGCATTTCAATTGTGCATTCTCCTCCTTTGTTCTGCGAACAGAACCTCTACTATTTCTAGCATTCCATCCTTGATTGAAACCCCAACATTTCCTCATTGATTAAAACCCCTACCAAACAAAGATTTTCCTCCTAGATTAAAACCTCTTCTCGGGTTGATCCAGGATCAAAAGTATGTCCCCCCGCCGCGGATACGTCCTAGACATCATTGTTGCATTGTCATGAAAGTTCGAAAGATTTGTATGTATACTGCTTTTTCAACCTCAATACCATTGAATGTGCCTTATTAATCAGAAGCGGTGGATCCATCAATAAAATTTGATTTCGCACATGATCATATCCTTCATTCAACCCCATCAGAAATTGCGTTAATCTTCTATTTATCTCGAGTTCACTCAACGCCTTAATAGTGCCATATGTGCAAATCGGAATTGTAACAAGCACCGCATACTCATCCCAAAGTTTCTTTAATTGTGTATAGTACCGCAGTACAATATTATTTCCCGAGCTAAGGTAGCAATCTCTTTTTCCAATTGAAACAATAGAGGACCATTGCTTTCACCAAATCGTTGGCAAATATCATCCCAAAGTTCCTTTGCGGAATTAACATACAGAAAAGCCTCGACAATTTCTTTCGAAATATAATTAAGTAGCCACGAAGTAATCATGTAATCAGCCTTCTTCCATGGTTCATATGTAGGTGAGTTTAATTCAGGTTGTGGTATACTTCCATCAATAAAACCTAGATGGTTCTTAGCTCCTAATGAGATTCGAATAGATCTACTCCAGAGTAGAAAATTATTACCTAGTAAGAAGATTTGAGAGCGCCATTTTGGGATGATCAGACCCTCGCATGTGTATTGGATCATCTTCACAAATCGTCGTGTTGCCTTTGGTAGCATCCTTAGTAGCATCGTGTGTTCAATACAAAGCGGAGTTGCGCCATGGATCTTAATCCCGTGCTTTGGATACCATGTGGAAAATATAGAGAAGAATTATTTTAGAGAAGAATCAATGTTATTCATTCAAGTCATCTTTGTTCGTGAGTCGTTACATGGGCATTTATACTCGGTGAGAAACCGCGCCAAAATACAAGGTGTGTAAAGTGTGACAATGCGCCTAGAGAGATGAAACGAAAGAAGATAAAACGTGAACTGGGAAAAACAATTTTAAACTACAAGTCAACACTTCTTATAATTTTCAGAGTGAAGATCGAAAAGCTCTGGAAAGATCGAAAGTGTCGATCATCGTTTATGTTGTAAATGTGGGTGGATATATGCATATATAATTAAAAAAAAATAATCAGAGGTGGCAAACTAAAAAATCATGCAAAATTTAGATGTCAAAGTGCAATAATTTTAGCATATTGCACATAGTGGAATGAACAATCAATCTTAGTCATAAAGGTTTCCATTTTTTATTGAGAGATAATGCATAGGCAGTGTCATTTTATGGCTTCTCATTCTGTGTTGTTCCTTCTCATGTCCTCCATTTCTAGAGTTGGGTTGTTTACCCTTTCTGCGTTGCAACCTTTAATTTCTGTCAAGTAATCCATTGTCCCACATTTAATTTGGCACATGCACTACTGTTTAGAATTTGAAATGTAACAAAACAATAAGAAAATAAAGTACTAAAAATATCAAATGTAAAATTACATCATTTTAGGCGATAATTATTATTTTATATTTGCATCACTCAAAATTCGAAATCAAAATCCTGACTTATGGTTCAACAAAAAATTAGATCCAAGTGAATAAATTTTAACTCCACTCAAAACAAACAATTTTAAGTTCACATTTAGATCCCATGAACCATATTATTCTGATCAATCTAGTCCACAGAATTTGTAAATTGCACATACATTAACCCGTCACAAGTCATATTCCTGGAAGTCTACAGCAACATCTATCATATTGTCAACATCTCAAAAAGTCCCTTCATTTCCTGCCAGGATCAAGTACTTATCTTTCCTTGTAAGCTTTGTGCATGTAAACCCTAACGCATTGCCAATCTCATTCTGCACAAAATTCGCCACTTTGAACTTCGACTTTCCATTATCATCAGCGTCATTCTCATTCGCACCACGTGCATCGCGTCTAGAAAACGAACCGAATAACTAGCTCGGGATTCATGAAGAAGACCAAAGGATCCAAACATTTCGACCCTCTAGCGGTTGTACCGTAAAACATGCTGACATAACAATCAACAGCAACAGGACATATGTTGTCAGTAATTTCTGCGAACAAAGGGCTGAATCTTAACAGATACGTTTCCCTGGATGTTGTGCCCTCTGGGCAAACAACGAGGTCGCCTTGACGCAACAACTCACGCATCAACTCGGAATCTTGGTTTCTGTCCCTCGTCAATCGGACGGTTTTTACAAGTGAAATGATCTCAGACACTCTACTTATCCCATAAGTAACAGCAGTTAAAGGGGTGGTCCTTCCCAAACTATAAGAGATCATAACTGGATCAAGTAATGTTTTATGATTAGAGGCATATAAAGTTCCCTTGGCTTTTTTATCCTTAATCCCTTTCCAGCTTGAGTTAAAGCTCTTGGATTTGAAAACCCTGAGCTGGATCCCAGTGAAGTGCATGGTGGGGACCACAATGCTTGAGGGCAATGTCAAAGCAATGCTAATTCTAATAATGGCAAGAGTGAATCCATAGGGAGCCATATAAACATGGCTAGAGTAGCCAAATAAGTTGGCCTGAAAGCTAATCTTCCATCATGAAAATGAGTGGTTTTGGGTATGAATCTCTTGGTAGTGGATGCCAGTTTCTTCTTTCTTGTTCACTCACCAAGTAAATTTCCTGTTGCATATATGATAATGTTATCTGTGTTCTGTAATAACATTACTCAAAAGGAATATATGATTTCAGGGGAAACATGCATTTTTAGTTTCATATTTCGGGTGGAAATAAGAAATTTGGGGATCTTTTGGAGGTTAAATGAACGATAACCATCTTATGCGGTATGGCAACTCACTACGTAAAACATCGATAATATAACAGGTTTGTTGTAAGATGAAAACGTACCTTGCAGTTTGAAAACCATTGACAGTTGAATGATTGCTTGAGGCTAGTGATTCCAATGGCTTTAGAAGTAATTATATCTGCGACTTGAGACGAATTATCCCGTCTCTCTTCCATAAGCCCCACGAAATAGCCACAAAAAACTTTCAAATCACTTGCAACAACAAAATCTATGTTGAGGTAATCAGTTAAGAAGCTCTCCACCATGACTCGAGGCAAATTGCTCACGGCCACCATTTTCTTGCCTCTCCTCAAGACCTGAAAGCTCTCAATCCCAACATCCTCCAGAAAGAACTTTGGCAAAACAGCTCTTCCTTCTAAAAATCTCGCTTTCTTTAACCCAAGAAAACAAACCATTACCATAACTTTAAAGGCGAAATCTTCTCGGAAAAGACTAATGAAAGGGTACAGAGCAAAGAGAATGAGAGCCCTGATTAGGCTTCCTGCTTCAAAAGCCACTAACAAGAAGTAAGGAAAAAGTGATGAAGATTTTAATAGAGCTCTTTCCACATTGACCACTAAAACCTGGTCCTCCAGGTCTAGCCTCTGGCCAAGAAACTGGAATTTTTGAAACTCAACCGCACTGCCACTGAAGAAGTTCTTGCCAAGATTTATTGTGGGGATTCTAATATAATTTAATAAAACAGAAAAAAGGAGGGCAAGTTTTCTGAAAGAGAAGGCATTGAGAGCCATATTTCTTTTTTCTGCAATGGTGAACTGAAGCTCTGGCCTGGAGAGCTTGTCAATTTATTGATGCTGACCATGCATGAGTTAATTAACTAAACCCCAAATTACAATTCACAATGAATGAATGGCAAGCTGTCTTGGTATTTTTGGTCAAGAATCACATAACAAGAAATGGGCCCGGCACTCTGCCTTTTTTTGCAAGGTTTGAAACAATATCATCTAAAAATTTAATATTGATCATCATATGGTTTATGCTTGGATGCATTGCTTAAAATTAAGTAAAAACTTGCAACTATTCCATGTAGAGCTGAATGCACCAGTTTTAAGCAATATCCTTTTCTGGTCTTTACAGGATTTCTGCTGCATTAAATATGGGACTGACATAACACCCAATATTATTAGTCTGATGCGTGAGTTGCATCAAATGCGTTTCCTATATTTCCTTCTTTTTTTCCATTTTCTGAAAGTGATATTCGAATTTGGTTTCTATAAAATGAAAAGTTTGATTAAGGTTTTTTTAATTGGGGTTCCACACTTGGATTTGGTTTGTATGTGATAATACATAGATCTAACTGTAGTTTACACTTTGTCAGCCAAATAAATCTATATTTCCATGAGAAAATAATACAAACTTGTTCGGAAATCATAGCTCATAAATACACACGAGTACACACTCAAACACAAATACAATGGACAAACTAGATACAGTTGCAAATCCATCACAAAACACCAAATTGAGTCCATACCGAAAATATACACCAAAAAACAAACTATATATTTAAGATATACACCCTATTCCTAAGTTTTACCTCCAACATAACTAAATCAGACTTCGAAAATCTAAGAGCAGCATTTTTCCTAAACTACATAGTTGCATTATGTAGTTGTCACAAAATAACACCAAAACCATCTCTGCAAATTCCTTTTTCATAAAAGAAAGAAGCCATAGAACAACAAATATAATGCCCGCCTGTAACTCAAGCTCTGATCCCCTTCCTCTGTGTGTATTTGCGTACTATATCCATTTCAGACCAAATATACTAATTAAACTTTTCCAACATAAATTTCACAATTTAGTAAAGATAGCTTTTTCATAAACTCCAAAATGTTTTTTTCAGAATTTGCCAACAACCGTCCAATTTCAGACTTCATGGTGCTAATAAGCATTACTGCATGATGCATGGTATTAATCCATCACTTTTCAATTAAAGAAACAAAATAGAGATGAATAATCAAGCATTACTGCATTTCTCAAGCAGATAAGTTCAGCTTCCCGTGGTCGTTTCTCGTATTCAGTATTCACTGTTGCACAAGCTGAAGTAGTAAAGGATTATTTTATTTCATCAAACAATTGCAGCATAAGACATTAGTTTAAAGGATCCTTCCGTCTAAATGGTCATGAGAATCCTTTTACTTTGATCATGAACAAGGTCTATACATTAAGTACCAGAGGAAAAGCTCAAAAAACACGAGCGATAAACCAAAACTGCTCCTACATCGACATTCTCATTTAAAACCAGAAGCATTCAGCTGCAAGCCAAATACTCTCATATAACTAAAACCTACCCCCATGCAACTCTAAAGCAGAAGCTCTTATTGTAATGTAACCATGCACTAAATATATAAAACAACAAATCTAGGCCAAGCATCGTTACCAACAAATTGGCGTTCTTATGTTCTGAGGGGTTGTGGAGTCATGCAATGCTGCTGCTGATTAAACCTCCAATCAAAGTCATCCCACCAGCTTCATTATCATTCCTATGCTGGATGCCCATACTATCTTCTCACATCCATAGCTCTTCAGTCAATCATCTCATAATTCTCAATTTGACAAGGAAAATCAGCTCCAGGGTCAGAAGGAAGCCGTGGTGGAACTCAAAGAACAACATCTTGACAACCGATGCCTGAGCTAGAGTTACGATCCTCTGTAAATGTCACATCCTTATCTATTCTTCATTAGTTTGATTGATTTGACCACGGTACTTGACCTACATAACATACACAAACCGGTGACTTGGTTTTGACAATGAAGCAAATGTAAGATAGAAACTCAATCCCACCTAGGGATTTAAATAAATCAACAACCACAAGGATTTAGACTTACTTATCAAGCCCGAGATGATATCAGCATCGACGGGGACTGAGAAATCGGAATGGAAGTGCACGACTTGTGTAGTGCTGATGGGCTTGAATAGGACAATAGCTCTCTCTTTATTCTCGGGCACACTCGGTAACTCGTCAATCTTCAAAAAACCCTGATTCATTGTCACCACACCTCTTTAACTGTTCTTTCCACTGGCGTTGCGAGAACCTCATGTTCTTCGTCCTCTAAGGGCATCCAATGGTGTTGCAAGATAAGTTTTTTTTGTGGTCCTTATAATCCACGACAATCAAACTTGAACTTGAACTGCATCTCTTCTATTCTTCTATTATAAGTTTAAGTTCATAATTTAAAATGGGTCCTATTGTCAATTTTTTAATATATATTTATTGACATTCAACATAAAAAAATAAATACAAAAAAAAAAAAACAAAAGAAAAGTTGAACTTGGTTCAACATATTGAACTTTTTCATGAACTTAATTTTTGAACCCTCCACCATGGTGTGTAAAAAAGTTCAAGTTCAAAATATTAAACTTGAACCATCCATTGTGGACGCCCTAATATCGTGACAATTCACCATCATATTTCCTTGAATTAATAATCAAAATTATGTCACAAAAATATAAAACTTAAAAGCCCAACATAATAAATTAGTAATAGCAGCTTATGTACATCAATAGGCTTGAAATGAAGCCAACAAAAAAGAAATGACGGTGAAAAAAATGGGACTAGAAACTCTTCAGAAGTAACGTTAAGAAGACACTGTGGTTTTTAATTTAATGATTTGTATTTTATTTTATCTTTTTTAATATATAATTTTTAAGCTATGTAATTTGATTTATACGATGTGCAATTATAGGTTGTTTTTTTTTCCCGAAACGAAAGTGATATATATAAAACTCAAAAAGATTACAAATGGGGGTCCAAAGCCCAGAATCCAATTGGAACACACTGAAATTCCAAAGGACCGGAGAACATCCTACAAGATGTCTAGAAATGGGTAAAACCCAACAAGCACACAAAACACCTACCTGAAGAAATCACTACAAAGCTGTAAAATTTAACAGAAACTTGTAGATACTTCTTCAGACATGAATAACCAAACCAGACAAAGAACCAAACCAAAAACAAGCAGCAGCAACACCGCAGCAGACTAGCCCCTTGAGAGATCAAGAACCGAATCAGTAATAGAGCCATGAAGACAAGGGCAATAGGTACTGATTTCATCATATCTTCCAACAATCACAGCTTAAATATCTTGAAATTCTCTTCACTCTTTCACAGCCTCATCCACAAGAATAGTCTCAGCCATTCTTTCTTTTTTAAAAATCCAAAGGTTACGAGTCTTCCAAAGCCACCAAAGAATGTACGAGGTGAGTTGGAGACGGTCTTCGAACCATGGATTAAATTTCGCATTGCATAAATGACTCCACCAGTTTTTAAAAGAAATATTAGCATCCTCAATCCTTCCCAATGAATTGGCGCAAGCTTCCAAACTTTAATAGCTCTTGGACAAAGAAAAAAAATATGTTCCGCAGTCTCTTCAGCATTGCCACACAGCTGACAGATCACATCCATATCCAGTCCCCTTTTCTGCAGATTCGAACTTGTTGGGAGGATCTCATTAAAGCCTTTCCACAAAAAGTGTTTTATTTTTCCTTTATTTCTCAGTCTCCAGCTTCTATTTCTGGTACATTGATTCCTCTTAAGGTCTTCACTCCCTTCAGCAATGTCCATCCCATGAACTTTATCCATTAGCAAAAGACCATAAGATGATTTAACAGAAAATTCACCCTTGTTTTCAAAATGCCACCACAATTTATCCTTTTTATCAGCCCTCATCCCAGTAATTTTCAAAATCTCATTCGACTCATCTTCTGAAAATGTGTCCCTAATCAGCCCTTCATTCCAAGTATAGTGATTCTCATTAATAAGCTCCCATACCCAAACCGGTCTATTGATTTGAAAAGCCTCTTCTCCCGGTCTGAAATTAGATGAATTGGGAATCCAAGGGGATTTCCAAATATTAATCGAGCAACCATTCCCCACTTGAAATCTAAGCCCTTTCTTCAATGTGTCTCTAACATTCAACCAACTTCTCCACATCCATGAATCACTTGGTTTAGGAATTATATCAAAGAAATTACCCTTATCAAAGTATCTGGCCTTGAGGACTTTGCTAACTGGGAGTTTAGGCAAAGTCAGTATGCGCCAAGATTGCTTCACCATCATTGCCTCATTAAATAATTGGAGATCCTTAAATCCCAAGCCCCCATCCTCCTTATCCATAGTCATCTTGCACCATGTTGTCCAATGGATTTTGTTCGATTTATTTTCTGAAGCACCCCACCAGAAGTTAGGAAATAGGCTACTCAACTCTTTACAAATTCCAACCGGCAGTTTAAAAATGGACATCACATACACCGGCAAGGCACTAAGCACCACTTTGATCATCACTTCATTTCCGCCTGTAGAAAGGAATTTATTTTCCCAATTGTCAATTCTTTTCCTGGCCACCTCCAACACAAAACTGAATATGTCCTTCTTTGATTTCCCAATTAACAAAGGTAAACCCAAGTACCTGCAAGAATTATGCTGCGAAACCTAGCTAAGCGAATCACAGTATTTTGGCATGGCTGTATAAGTGTAGCCCGAGAGATCCCACTCAAAGATTGACAGATCACCTCCTTCTTTTGACTTGAAGTATTCCTACTAAAGAAAATGCTAGATTTGTCCATATTCACTTTTTGGCCTGTGAAGAGCTTGTATTTCCTCAAGATATCCTTCACGGCAGCAGCCTGGTTCAAGTTAGCTTCACAAAAGAGAAGTGAGTCATCAGCAAAAAGAAGGTGGGAGATCACAGGGCCCTTCCTATAAATCTTAATACCGGACAGAGATTTCTTAACCCCAGCATCTTTAATAAGACAAGAAAAAACCTCTGAAACAATCAAAAAGAGATAGGGGAAATAGGTTGTCACTTGTCGAATAGGATTGTTCTTAATCTCATCAATCTTAAATCCACGAATATTTCTATAAAAAATTGAAATACCTAAATTACCCTCTCTTTTAAAAGGTATCAATCGGCTGTGAAAAAGGCATCTCTCCTGCAGTCTCATGAATTGCGAAAGGTAGAAAACCAGAATAGGAAAAGGCATCACTCCACACAAAAGGCAAAAAATATCTGAAACGTAATATTCATCGAAACAAAAAAAGAACAATCGAACCAAAGAGATTCAAAATCAGAAATTGACTGAAAAACACAAGAAGAGTCTGGGAATTGAGTCGTTGCTATAAGTTCTTCTTTCTCCACTATGTTCTCGCAATTGCCGGCTTCGCCTATGTGGATTCAAAGACATAAATCGACTAAAAGGTATAAGAAGAATATGGGACAGATTGAATGGCAACTGGTAGCCATTCATGTACTTCGGCGATGAGGGATGATTTTTGTTTAAAATTTGTAGTGATACCTTGAAATTAATTCTGCAGTTACCCAAGTTAAGTCACTATTTTCATTCTTTAATTTTTAATATAGTGAAATTGAGTTTGGTTATTGAGTTTTAAAGGGAAAAAAACATTTTCTGTTCAATTCCAAAAAGATGCTAATGAGGTTACTGTTACTCCATCTGATAGTAGTGTGCCATTGTTGTTGCTCCGCTTTCAAATGGCGGCAGGTTTAATTGAATGAATGGTAGGAACTGGAGTAGGGAAAGGAGTAGATGATGAGTTTTAGTTATGATCGGGTCAGATTATGTTTCTTGAACATTTTGAGTCTGGTTTTGGTTGAGTTAGATGAATTTTCCTAATGTGAGATTGTAATTGGCAGAGACTGTAGGGGCAAATTTCTCCATGGTGATTACTATGCCTCTAGAAATTTAGGATTTTGAGACCTCCTTTGGTGTTACATCTATGAAAGATTGAGAGACAAAGACAAAAGAATACACTAGCCGTGCTCATATTTTTTAATGACCGGATTTATGTACAGCAGAAGGTACTGATCTTTTTAGAGTATTCCAGCCTTTTTAGTTTTTCCTTTTGTTTATTGGAATGTTATCTGAAAATAATTCTAGGTTGTGAGATGATGTTAAGGTGCTGATGATGGTATTGAAAAACAGTATTGTTAGTTCCTCTTATTTGTGGACTAATATACATGTAAAATGGAATGCACCACTTGTTGAGATAGATTCTGCACCCAGAGTGATATTTTATGGTTACAACTTGCCACATCCTTATGATGATGCTCAGGTGAACATAAGAGTGATGTGCAGACAAAGGGAAAGTTTGTGGAAAGTCCCCCACCCCTCCACCCCCAACTCCCTTATCTTCAGATAAATAGCAGATACTTTTGTCCTTATCAGAATTTGAAGGTTAACTTTCTTGCTGGAAACTCGGTGCTCATATTGCTACATAGGCATGTTAATCATGATTTTGGGTCTCCATGTTACTTTGTGATGAATATCTTTGAGTATCTTTTACCATCCATTTTCTAATATAATATACATAGATGATGCTCATTAATTAGGTAAAGTTGTACGAGTAGATGTTCAGGAAATTTTTGTTTGTGAGGCATATGTGAAGTTTTATCGACTTGTTTCGAATAAGTATTAACTACTAATCTCCTAGGAATGTTTCCCAGTAAAACATCCAGAAAGCAACTAATTGTAAAAACTTCATACTTTAGCAAATAATTGGAGGGATTGGTAAATGACACTTTAGCAAATTTATTATGTTTTATCTGATATAATCTGGGATAGCTGATTATTGATTGGTTTATAGATGTTTCACGTAGTATCATGCGACGAGGTTTAAGAAACACATTTCTAACAATTTTGGCATCTCATTTTCGAAATAATAGTTACTTGTCGTATTATAATTGTCTAAACTAATTGAAAAATATGTCACAAATCCAAATTTTATCACCTATACCATTGTGTATTCATTTATTGAATGATTGAGTAAGATTCAAAAAAATGAAGTTTAAGAGTTGAATTAATCAAAGTTTATTTAATTTGTTTTTCTCCTTGTTTCATGTCTTTCTTCATTTATAGTTCAGATCCTTCTAAGATTTTACTTGAATCCTCATTTTCTAAAGCATCTTTGGGGCTCTATTATGTTAAATAAAGAAAATTATTAAGAAACGAAAAGGCGAAACTAAATATTAACACATTAATATATCATTTTAATAATTTTATCCTTTTTAATTTTTTAATTCGAGGAATTCTTTTAGAACTCATTCTCATGTGGTAGTAAAGATTAAATTTCATAATTTGTTAACTAAGTACAAATATTTTTTAATTTTTTCATCCATATGGCTATAACTCGAGTAACATAATTGGTATTTCTATTCCAATGTTGTGGTGCTTGACTCATTCCATACTAGAATTAAATCATTCCTTGTGCTAATTACTGATATAGTTTTGCAGTTTGCAAAAGAATGCAGTATCTACATCCATGAAGCTTTACCCATTTTTTATGATAATCGATATGAATTTTTTGAAAGATATATCAGTATTTTGGTTATGGAGGTTAGATTTATTCTAATCGTTTCATATTTTTATATATTTTTTACTTTTCAATAATAATTTGTCTACCTTTGCTGAAAGGTTTGATTTCGTAATGATCGATTGACATGATACATATTATATGGAGGAGTTGTTGGTGCTTCACTAAATATAAGATCTTATTGGATTCATATAGCAGTAGGAGGGTAGAGCGAGAACACAGGAGGATGTATATCAATTTCTTGATTGACAAAAAGACTTTTCTCTGCCTTTGGTGATTCCTGCAACCTCTGGATTTGAGATCTAATTCTAATAAATACGAATATATAGTTATTCTGCCTTTTGTTATTACTAAGTTCTATAAAACATGTATAGCTTTCTTTATCTATTTGAAGCTCTATATGATCAATTCAAAAATAAGTTTATTGATTTGGAATTCCTCTGCATGTGGGTGTGGATAAATGTGGTTATGATGTCAAAGTGATTAAATAGATTACATATTTGTTGGTGATTTACTTAATTTATAGCCTTTTACCCCGATGGACTATTAGTTTTATGAGTGAGAGATACATCGTTAGATGTAATTGGATAAGTCATAATGAAATCAACAAGAGAAAAAAGAACGAGATTACAAGATACGATTATGTTTTTTAAGTCACAAGGGTTCATGTGACCATATGGTCCATATCAAAGATCTACGTTAGGATTTCTACATGTAATGTTTGGACTCATTTGGGGGATTGTCAAGAGAAAGGGGATGTTTTTTTTTTCATGAATTTTTTCCATCTCTCAGTCTTTGACAAGGCATTGATATACTGAATTAATAGAATTTGAAGCATGTTTTTTTTTGTTGTGGGAGAGCTCAAATGATTTGAAAAATCTCTCGAGTTTCATGGGAGGGGATTTCTGAAAAAAAATAATTCTTTTTTGGAATGGTGGTTTGTGATCTGTTCATTGGAAAAAAAAGGAAACAATTGATAGAATCGAATTAACCACATATATGCTTTGGTGGCTTTAGAAGATTAGAAATCAATGGATATTTCAACAAGTCTGGAGATCGGAAAAATAACCGTGGAGGCTGCAGGTTGTGAATGAATTTCAGGATTTGTCAACTAAAAGTGTTTTGGTTCTACTTTGTAAGTTGATGTGCATATCTCGGGATCCATGGACAGTGGTAGGATATAAATCATCAGTGCCTTTGTTTGGGAATTGCTGAATTTTTTATTTTTTATTTTTTATTTTTGGTTGGGATGAAACTGTTGCAGTCGTGCTGGTTGGAACTGGTATATAGGGATTTCTTGTTCAGTGGAATTGGTTGTCGTTTTTGGTGAAAGGAGGAGAGGGACTTTGATGCCTAGAGTTGTTTGGTTTGTTTTGGCCCATATGGGTTGTTTATATTTGTGTACCTTACTAGTAAGAAACACGTCTTCGCAGACGCGATCCATATGAATTTATTAAAATTTTAAATAATTTTATTGATGAACACTTTAAAGTACTTTACTATTAAATATGTACTAATTAAATACTTAGATTATTAAAATTAAAATACTTCAAAGTATTTTAATATACATTTTGTTTTTTGTAAGTCAAAATTAATTTACATGAACGATTAAGTAAATCTTTTAAAAAGCTCAATACAACAAATTAACTAAATTATTATAATAGCAAAATAAGTTTTTAAATTAGCTTATGATCATATTAATCAATCTTTTGTGACAGTTTAATGGCTATGAAAGTATTTTTCTTAATTAATTGCAGAATATTTTTAAAATTAAATGCACAATTATTCGGTAATTCATGAGCTAAAAATTGATATATCACAAGTTATTACATTAATTAAAAATTTAATGAGTTGGGAAGAATGGAAGAGAGGGTATAAATCTAAAAACACTGGAATACTCAACTTCGTATCAACATCCTTACAAAAAGTGAAATATATCACTTTAACTACAAACTCGTATAAAAAATTTAAATTTATTAAATTACTTCTTTACCAAAATCAAGAATAACCTCATGATGTTCTTTGTATTCTTATTTCTCGAAAAACATGTAAAATAAAAGTTAATATTATCCTGGTATAATCGTGTGCTTGCTTCTTTCATTATCTATAACTTCTTCGATTAAAGAAACGTAACTCAAACATATATTAAGTACAAAATATGTGCCAAAAAGAATAAGACTTTTCATAAATAATCCTTATTATAATGCCATGCAAAGTGAATATTTTTATCATAACACATAAACTTACATTTATAGCAATCCATTTAGTTTAAGTGTCATATTTAAAATAATAAACCTTAACCCAATACAGATGACAATTAATCCATTTTTGTCTTTAAGAGTTATGCTTTCAAATGAAAACAGTGATAACTTAAAATCTAAATTTTGAAACTCTATCCAATTGATACAAAATATATCCACTTAATAAATAATTAAACCAAAAATAGTTAAAAACAAAAGTTATCAATTTCCACATTAAGTCAAACTTCAACAATTAAATATAATACTTATTTAAGTTTTATATTTGAAAATTACTTTACAAAAACTTACGTCTTTTAAAAGAATCACTAACTCAATTAATTTTAAAAATATATATTATACTATTATGATGATACTTGTAGTTGTAAATTTTCTAAAATATATAGTTATACAAATTATAATTATTTGTAATATGCTAAAACTAATTTATATTTATTTTATTATTGTAATATATAATTACCCATGCCTTTTCATAAAAAAATTAATCCTTTATGCAAGAAAACGAGTATATATATTTTTGATCAAATAAGAAAATGTACGTGCTAAAAATTTATATTTCAAGATTCAAAAATCCCTCAACCATCCTCTTGCCCATCCTTAGGCCCATAGAATTCACAAGATTTACACGAAACGTGGTCATTTAGCTCGATTTAATATTATATATGGTTTAATATGTTAATTTGATACATAAATAGTGTTATGAATATTATATTGGTATCTTAATATGTAATTTAATTAATACCAAAGTTAACCACATGTATCAAATCCTTTAATATTAAATATTTCTTTCATTTATTCATTTTATTAAAATTTAATATATATTTATTTAGACACTTTTTATTTCTAATTTTGTCACATATTTTTTTATGTACTTCATTTTGTAAAAGTTTAAGATATTTTATACTTGGATTTTGTGTAATAATTATTGTGTTTGTGCTTGAATCTTTATTACTTTTTAAAGGTGTGCTTTTTAATTAAATCAATTTTATCGAAAATGCCATATATATATATATATATATTATGAATGTTTTTTTAATTTTTCTTCAACAATTTCTAGCAATAATATGTATATCCTTTTTGGATCTTTACTTTTAATCTTTGAACCTTTTATATATTTTATTTGGTTAAACATGAAAATATCTTTTAATCAGTTATGTATTAAAGATTGGAACAATACCCCACAATATAAGTAGTAAATAAATATTTTTAATGGAATAGAAGTGACTGAAATTATAATAAAATTTGAATAAAGAAATAATTTTGTCATTGACTATGGAATAATATATTTTTGTCTCAAAAGGTTTCAAGAAACCATCCAACAATTCACGTTTTTAATATAATTATAGATAAATATATAGAAAAATAAAGTATAAGTATAGTATAGATATTTAGATATTGATAAAAAAATTATTTAGTTATATTTATTTGGTTCGCGAATTTATCATAAGTATCATACTGATTTTTAATTTTTATAATCTTTTAGGAAGGTACTTTTTAACTCGCAATCAAGTGTGACTTGGAAACTCAAATTAATATGTAATGAATGACTTCTAAGAAATTTCTTCAAATTTTGTTAATGGAAATATACGTCAATTTTACTTCTATCACACTTAATTTTTCTTTTAATTCTTGATTTATATCATTCTTCTTTTTTTTTGTCATTAAATCATACATTTTCTATTGATAATATAAATTGAAATCATATATATCTTAATAAAGAACAATAACTTTAAAACCAAAGTTTATAATGTGAGATATAAATATTATTTTGTATAAGTCATACTGTTATCCATATTTAGATTCTAAAAAGACATTTGTTTTGTCGCAACGAAAATGCTCCATCTTTCTTCTTCTTGTTCTTTATTAATTTATTTTGTATTTTCGTCCATTAATATTTTAGGCGATGAAAGATAAAAAGTACAAGAAAACAACAAAAATGAAAAAAGAGATTACTCTTTCTTATACCTCCACATTAAATACTAAAAGTTTATCTCGTTAGGGTAGAACATAATGCTATAATTGTTAGAAATTTTTCTAACCGCAAGTCTACGGTGTCAAGTTTTAATATAGAGAAGTAAGGTTGTTTTAATCCACAGGGGAATAATTATCGAATTATTGCTAAGTACTATAATATAGTAGTCTAACTTTATTTAGAAATTCAACAATTGATGGAGTTTATTATACTAAAAATACTAAAAATAAATTAAGACTATGAAAATATCAATGAGTTTATCCAAATGATTAAATGAATTCTAGAGGTATGATGAATCTAGTTATCCCTTATGTTGTCAATATGGTTCACCAATCATCAATTATCAATTTATAAGTCAAGATTTCTACAATAATCATTCCCTCTCTCAAGTGCTTAAATGATTTTAGATTCAATTGGGAAATCAATATCTCTATAAAAATCACCAATTAAAATCTCAATAAAAGCTATGAATCTTGATAAATGACTTCAAAGGATTCATAAATCTCTCAATTCTATGAAATCCTAGGTTATGCTATTCCAAGGTCATGTATTCAATTACTCTCTCAAGTGTCAAATCAAATACACCAAACAATCTAAATTATTGATCAAGTAATTTAGAAGCAATAGATCCAAATAGCACAAATAAATTGATAGATCTAGATTGACAAACCACAATCTCAAAACATAAGTTCAAACATAGATTACATCAATCCTCTAGAATTATAGAGTTTAGCTCATAATTAAAGAAAATGAATCCATGAAAATACAACAATACATCTTACAAGATATGAAGAAAGCAACAAAATAAGAACAAGAGTTGGGGGATCTTCTCTATTTCTAGATGATAGAAGCCTCCAATCTTCTTCTCCAAATTCTTCTCAAAGTACTCAAATTCTTCTTCCTTGTCTTTAGAAATTTGTTTTTATTGCCTTCCCGAGGGTTCCAAGATGCCCGAAATCACGCCCAGTGTCTATATTTATAACCCCACCAAGATCCAAGAAAAAGGTAGGCAAACATAGGAGAATCCGCCCGGGCGTTGCGGCGCCCAGCAATTTCAAGAAAAATCCCGCCCGGCGCGCTAGCAGCCGGGCGTTGAAATGCAAGCGCCCTTTGAAAAAAAAAAAATAACGCTTGCCTGTCTTGGCTGCAGCCCGCCCCGAGTTTTTCACCCACCAAATGTTGGAATTTGCTTTTGAGCCCTTCTTCAAAGTTGTAGCCCTATCTCTTAGCTTTCCATAGCCACTTGAATCATATCAATATCAATTTTGTAGAGAGAGTTATGGCCAAAATACAAAACGCTGCCAGTGATGGAAATTTCATACGCGTTTGGACGTTTCTTCAAATCAATCTCTCGTTGTTTGCTCGTTTGTACTTCTTTTTGATACACGATTCATTACTATGACTATAAACTCAATATAATTGGCTCTCAACATGGCTTGGCTACTCAAATGACTCAAAATAATAAAAAACAACACAAAACTCAAGTCTAGGAAGAAGCCCAAATCAATGGTATAAAACCAAGTGAACAAATACCCCAAACTTAGAATATTGCTTGTCCTCAAGCAATTACAACTCTAAAATGAAAAATACGAGACGTAACAATACAAACAAACTGCAAAACTTCACAACCAAACTCATTCGTCAAATTTCGTTTCACTATCAATCAAGCGCGTATTTTCACAATGTGATCATGACGGTGGAATGTTCATGCCAACCCCGTTTTCATTATCCAGATAGATTCACGCAATCAAGTGTTTTCAAGATGATCCACTTTTTGAATATAGAGATGAGATGCTTACCAGACTCCATAGGCTTGTCTTTCACACTAATCTCCACTAATGTAGGCTAATGTAACACAAGGATCAATAGGACTTTTAAAGCTTGTAATGTGGGCTTAGGGTAAGGTAGGAAAATATAGGAATAAGTGGCTCAAATCACCCAAACACACAATTAACACTTCGAATTATCAATAGGCACTACCCTTCACTTTTTTTTTTTTTTGACACCCCCAATGTTTATGAACTTTCAATCCCGTTGATTTGTTTTTTTCACATTTTTTTTTCGGAACCCCCAAACTTATTCTTTTGCGTACATGGGGTTTCATCTTTTCTTTTCTCGGGCAACTTCATTCAATTAACCACATACCCTTCTCATCATCCCCTCCTCAACCTTTAATATTTTTCTATATTATGTGTGTACGTATGAGTGATGGGTAATTAGAATTTTCACATTTAGGCTCTGGGTATTCGATTGGTTGCCAAAGAAACGGGTTTATAAGGCTCAAAGGGGGACACTAGGAAAAATATAATGCAAAGGTAGGCATTTTAGGCTCTAGCTTGTTCAAAGATGGCCTAAATCACTTCCTCATGGTTACTTCGCCAGATTTCGCCTCGACTAGTGATCGACAAGTTCTAGCATCCGTGGGATCATAAAGGAACCACTCAATTGCATAAATCATCCCCAAATAAATCATCGAGTTAAGCATATAGATGGAATTAATGGAAAGAAGATTAAATCATAGTTCAAACACATGCTCTTTTGACCGTTCAACTCATATTCAACAAATTCACTTAGTCATGCAGTTTCACAGTTTAACAAACGCCTCGACTCAACTCTAGACTTTTTTTTTTTTTTTTCACTCAAGACCCGACTCGATGAATAAAAACAGACTGCACCCCCCAAACTTAAAACGACATTATCCCCAATGGAGAGGTGGGAAAAAGGACTTTCCTGGTAGCCGAGGAGCGAAGGCTCATTAAGTCATGTGATACCACTACGTGTATGAGGTGTCTCGTATAAGCTCAAAATGCATCCTAGCGCACAAGCCCGTGGGCGTTGTATGCTCCGAGGTGTGGTCTTGTTCTTTCCTTCTTCTTGGCCCGACCCCTTTTGGCTTCGCATCTTTGCAACCTAGCAAGGTAGACAAGAAAACAAAACTCGTGGAACCAAGAAACTTGATTATGGGTGAGAAATCAAAAATCACAGCACATACAAAATGCACCCAAGTAGAAAATATAGTGCCATGTCAAAAAGATAAGCATGGAGATGCAAAATAGCACTAAACAATGTGAAACTGTCATTGGGGCATTTCATCAAACACCTCATATGCATGAATTTGGGCAAAGATAGTAAATGCAATGGATAACTCAATTCAATCCCAAAATTCAACACCAAACCTAAGTCTAGCATGATCAACCAATCCACAATCCATACATCAACACAATTATCCTAAAGACTACAATCCAATCACACCAAAAATCACAAGATGGGGAAAACCATGGGGTGGGTTTTGGAAGTTGCAAACTTACCAAATAATGAGTGAATGAGATGAAGAATGTGTGTGTGGTGTTAAAATGTTCGTTGTGACGATGAAGTGAGATATGTGGGATTTGCACAAATAAGAGGGTGAAATGTGATGCAACTTACTACTAATAATGCAAAAACTTAGAAAAAACAAAAACAACTACTAAACTAAATAAAACTAAGAAAGCAATAAAAGGGGATTGGGTTGCCTCCCAAGAAGCGCTAAGTTTACAGTCTTCAGCCAGACTTTGTCAGATTCTCAACCAGGATCCAAAAATAAGTGTCGGTCATGCCACGCCTTTGTATTTTCAATAATATAGGCGATCCTTGATGTATGAAAGACGTGGATGATTAAGGATCACAATATTGATGGTCTTTTGGAAATCAAATGTGTTCCTAATGATGATAAATGGTTTATCAATCATAGTAAAGATATTTCTATCTTTACTCACATTAAATATCATGAAATCTGTAGAACATGTTAATTGATCACCATTTTCAAACATTGTTCCTTCAAGTGTATGCTTCTTAAAATTTGATACATTTGTATTGAAGCTTACATCTAGAGTGCACATATTTTTGTCAATATGAGGATTTTCAATTGAGTGAGAGATAGAGATACTCCCCGAGTTAATTTGATGTGGCTCCTCCTCTTGTAAGATCGGATTGCACTCTTCAAAAGTCTCCTCCAAATTTTGAAGGACGCCCACCTTTTTCATAATGGGCAATTCATGTTCATGATTTTCTATTTCACCAGTCCTAAGAATGATGACGACTCTTCATTATTAAGTTGGTCAATCATTTGTTGGAGTAACTTTGACATAGTTTGACATGTAATCTCAATTTGTTGAATGCTTGCCTCGGTTTGTAGTAATCTATCATCACTTTTTCGATTTCTTATCTTACACTCTTCGATAAACTCAAGAAGATTCTTTTCCAACTCAGACCGACGCGTTTTATCTCATCTTGTCGTCTTCTTACCTCACAATCATCCAGAAATTGATAAAGTATTTCTTCCAAGCTGACAATTGTTCTTGTGGTCGATGAAAGGTTTCATGATTTGCCATATTTTGTGTCCATACATTTTCTTGAGGTGGATAATAAGGAACAAAATGGTTCACACTTTGACTTCCAAAAATCACGAGTAGCATCATCGGTTGCCACGTATATGCATACATTAGAATTCCATCCAACGATGTGCTTAAAAAATTACACAAAATTAAAACAAGAAAAGAAAAAAAAAAAAAAAATAAATAGTCAAATTACAACTAGGTAATCAACCTTGATATCATACAAAACACATTCCCGACAACGGGCGCCAAAAACTTGTTAGAAATTTTTCTAACCGCAAGTCTACGGTGTCAAGTTTTAATATAGAGAAGTAAGGTTGTCGAATCCACAGGGAATAATTATCGAATTATTGCTAAGTACTATAATATAGTAGTCTAACTTTATTTAGAAATTCAACAATTGATGGAGTTTATTATACTAAAAATACTAAAAATAAATTAAGACTATGAAAATATCAATGAGTTTATCCAAATGATTAAATGAATTCTAGAGGTATGATGAATCTAGTTATCCCTTATGTTGTCAATATGGTTCACCAATCATCAATTATCAATTTATAAGTCAAGATTTCTACAATAATCATTCCCTCTCTCAAGTGCTAAATGATTTTAGATTCAATTGGAAAATCAATATCTCTATAAAAATCACCAATTAAAATCTCAATAAAAGCTATGAATCTTGATAAATGACTTCAAAGGATTCATAAATCTCTCAATTCTATGAAATCCAGGTTATGCTATTCCAAGGTCATGTATTCAATTACCTCTCTCAAGTGTCAAATCAAATACACCAAACAATCTAAATTATTGATCAAGTAATTTAGAAGCAATAGATCCAAATAGCACAAATAAATTGATAGATCTAGATTGACAAACCACAATCTCAAAACATAAGTTCAAACATAGATTACATCAATCCTCTAGAATTATAGAGTTTAGCTCATAATTAAAGAAAATGAATCCATGAAAATACAACAATACATCTTACAAGATATGAAGAAAGCAACAAAATAAGAACAAGAGTTGAGGGATCTTCTCTATTTCTAGATGATAGAAGCCTCCAATCTTTCTTCTCCAAATTCTTCTCAAAGTACTCAAATTCTTCTTCCTTGTCTTGTAGCTGTTTTTATTGCCTTCCCAAGGGTTCCAAGATGCCCGAAATCACGCCAAGTGTCTATATTTATAACCCCACCAAGATCCAAGAAAAAGGTAGGCAAACATAGGAGAATCCGCCCCAAAGCTGCGGCGCCCAGCAATTTCAAGAAAAATCCCGCCTGGGCTGCAGAAAGCCGGGCGTTGAAAGCCTGGCGCCACCAAAAAAAAAATAACGCCTTGCTGTCTTGGTGTGCAGCCCGCCCGAGTTTTTCACCCACCAAATGTTGGAATTTGCTTTTGAGCCCTTCTTCAAAGTTGTAGCCCTATCTCTTAGCTTTCCATAGCCACTTGAATCATATCAATATCAATTTTGTAGAGAGAGTTATGGCCAAAATACAAAACGCTGCCGGTGATGGAAATTTCATAGCGTTTGGACGTTTCTTCAAATCAATCTCTCGTTGTTTGCTCGTTTGTACTTCTTTTGATACACGATTCATTACTATGACTATAAACTCAATATAATTGGCTCTCAACATGGCTTGGCTACTCAAATGACTCAAAATAATAAAAAACAACACAAAACTCAAGTCTAGGAAGCCCAAATCAATGGTATAAAACCAAGTGAACAATAATCCATGTCTAACTTACCTTTTTTTTTTGCGAGGAGATTTTTATATTACCTTTTAAAATAATTGTTTTTAAAGAATATTTATTTATTTGCAAAGAATTTGTTTGGTCTTTCTTCATCTTTTATGTGTCAAACTTTTTTTTATTTACTTCCCTCCTATTTTTCGTGCCACAATAAATAAAAGAATGCACATGAATGCATTTCAAATAAAAAAAAAGACTTCTCTTATTTTATACTCTTTGTTATACCTCCACATTAGAAACATAATTTTATCTCATGATTAATTTAGATATATTTCCATCATCAAGGTTTAGTTTATTTCTTGACTTTTTTTTTATTTGAGTGTGAGATTGTTATATTATTTTAAATATAGTTTTTTTAAATATTTATTATGATAATGATGGGATTATCTTATTAAAAAACATCCTCAAAATATTATATATATATATATTTGAGTCTAAATTAAGATATAAAATATTAAAGGGTACATACATTAAAAAATTAGAGATAGATTTAATAGTTCAATAGTATTTACATTGCAACCATAAACGAAATTCATGGATCATTGCCCTCTTTTTTTTTTTTAATCAAAACTTCTATGATTAGAATGTTTATTTTTTCCTTTTTGTGTCAATTGTAATTTCATATATCATTTTCCTCTAAAATTATTATAATTCTATTTTAATTATTTAAAAATATAAAAATAATTATAAATATACAACTTTGCATAATACTCAACTTTAAATCATTAAAATTCTATTATACAAAGTCTTCTAAATATGATTATAGCCTTATAACATATCGTTGGAAAGCTTTCGGAATGTAGTTTAATATGAAACTGGTAATATTTTAAAATTCAAGATACATTAAAAGTTACAATTGAAGAAAGCATAAGAAAAAATTGGGATATAAAATGTCACTTATCTTGTAACTAAACAAAACTAATCAAATAAATATCAAATTACTTCATTACCCCTAAAATTAACTATGTTAAAGGGATACTTTTGTCCAATCAAAAGTTTCAAGAAACCTTTCAACCTATTCACACTTTTATAGTAGTATAGATATAGATATAGATAATTGTAGACATCATGGGTTTTTCAGATATTTTTTCTTTTTTTTTACAGCTCTGTCTTGTTTTTTTTAGTTTGACTGATTTTGTGAATCAGTTTGCTAGGCCTCTTTTTTATGAGAGATGCTTTGATTTCTTGTTGTCGGCAGAGTATGCCTATTTGTAAGATTCTGGTCCTTTGCCCCTGATGTTATTGTTGTTTGGGATGATATGAAAAGATCACTTTTGGTGGATTAAAAAAAAAAAAATTGGCTTGCGTTAATGTGCTTGAAGGCATCGGCTAAATATTACATTTTTATATATATATCGGATGTCCAGTAATATTTAGCATCCATTGGACATGTAATAATATGATAAAATAAATTATTTATTTTTCTTTATTTTTCCTTTTTTTTATGTATAATTTGCATAGTTGATGAATATGGATTGTGGTCCAGCTATTTATATGATATAAAAATGTGATTTTCATTTATTGAAATATCTTTTTCTTTTTTAATCTTATATTACTCTTTAATATAATGTCCATTGTACTTATAATTCAATGATAATTTCATATAAGTGTCCTATTTTTGGATTCAAAATGTCTTAACTATATTTCATTTCACCTACTAAGAACTTTAATTTTTTCCTTGCAAATTTAATTTAGGATCAAAACACATGAGTGACATTTACAATAAATATAAAATAATTTAATTAGTATAATCCCAAAGAATTAATATTTCATTTTAGTTAAATAACAAAATTATTAGGATCACGTGCAACGACGCACGTGTCCCTTACTAGTGGTTACTAAAAAGGGATAACTACATTGTGTTGGAGTATATGCGACATCAATTTGTCAGTAGTTTCCTGGCAAGACATTTAATACATTGGAAAATTAGGGAAAATGCCCCGAATAAGGGATATTAAGGAAAAATGTCCCCACTTTATTAACTAATCAAATAAACGTCCATTTTCCTCTCCTAAAATGTCTAATTTACCCCGACTTAAAAAAAAAAAAAAGGAAAAATCGTGCAACAAGAGCGGAGTTTCATTTTCGGCCTAGCGGGAGTTCATATTTCACCATTACAAACCCTAGTTTCACAAAGAAGGCAAGCTTTTGAGAAGGAGAAACAAAATTTACAAGCAAGAAAGCAAGATTTATAGAGTTCTTCTTCAAAATTACGAACCCTAGTAGAGAGGCGTTCGAAGGAGGCGAAATATTGAGAGGCGTTAGAAGGAGGTGCAATATTGACGAAAGGACCTGGGTCGACAATAAATCTCATTTGTTGCCTCAAAATATGGATAAAGGTTAGTTTTGATTGTTCTTTCATGTAATTGCAGTAATTTTTATTTTCGCAAAATGGTTCGATTAACCAATTTTTCATTATTTTTGGAATGGGTATAATTTGAATAGTTTCGATTTCTCGCGACTTGTATTTGGTGGGCAAAAACGTGGGCAAAACCGTAGGCATCTAAGTGGGCATGTGTATTAAGTGGGCGCTTGTGTGGGCACTTAGGGTGGGAACAAAACACTTATACACTGATTAATGGGCATTTGGGTAGTTGTTTGCGTGAGCAATTGGGTGGGCAGTTATATTAAATGTCAAATATTGTGGGTGGACAAGGGAACTAAACCGGTAGTGGGCACTTGGATGGATATTTGCGTGGGCACTTGGGTGAGCAGTTACATTAAATGTCAAATATAGTTTGGAACAAGGAAACTGATCATTTATATCTATTTATTTATACGAGGGGGTTCATATATTTTTCTTAGGGGATGGAGTTTGGGATTGTGACATAAGTATATTCTGATGGAGGTTTACAATGAAGCAATCCAAAACCGTTATATTCCCTTCAGAGTTCACGTATATTGGAGAAAGCTTATTTTGTGTCTAAAATCAATCCTAATGAGTGTGAAATAGAGTTGACCAAATTGGTTTGGCTATGAACATGTCGATCCCTGCCACCATGTTCATCAAATAGGTGGACACACCACAGGCAAATAGGTGGACACTTTCGAGAAACAAGTGGACACACAGAACAAAATAATAGGCAAACAGGTGGGCACACAGTGCAGGAAAATAGATGAGCACTTTCGAAAACAAGGGGACACACAGACAAAAAAGTGGGCAAACAGGTGGGCACACCGTAGGGCAAACAACAAGGGCAAATAAGTGGGCAAGATAAATATATACCCAAAATAATCCATGTCCATACAAATTCTAACCTAGAACACATATATAGACTCAGAACATGAACATCATAAACTCCACACAACACATCATGACTCAACGAAGTGGGCAAAGCGCAGGTAAATAAGTGGGCAATATAAATATTGTTCCAAAAAAAACCCAAGTCCATACAAATTCCAACTTAAACACATCATTACTCCACTGAAACATGAACCATTTAACGTTAAAAATTGATTTTAATCATATGAAGAAACCCTAATCTGTTTCATATTCGAATATTTTTCAAAACAAAACCCTAGATGCTTCAACACAACTAGATACACTATACATATTAGAGAAGAAGATGAAAAACGAATTTTCAACCGAAGATTTTCAACAAAAATCGCGATGACTTTTGATGTTCAAAACTCTCGAAATCGAAAACGAGAAAGCGCGTCGGAGAAGAAGTTGAGAAGAATGAAGTGTGCTCGTCAATCGGAAACCTGATGCCGGAGACAATGAGCCGAAGAGAGCAGAGGGCAGATAATAGAGTCGAGAGAGCAAAGAGAAGTGGGAGAAGAGGAGTCGGAGAAGTTGAGAAGGATGAGGTAGGTGAACTTGTTCCTGCCTATTCATGTCCTTTTTCCTTTTTTTTTTTTTTTTTTGATTTTTTAAGTCAAGGGTATTTTAGACTTTTTAGGAGTTAAAAGGGGTATATTTCATTGGTTAATAAAGTGGGGGCATTTTTCCTTAATACCCCTTATTGGGGGTATTTTCCCTCATTTCCCTAATACATTGTGATGGAGTTCAAACTTACCATTATTTATATATTTTGCTCGAGCCCAACTTTTGCTCAATGTTTATTAACACGAGCTAAAAGTCGAGCGAGCTTAAACGAATTAATATCTGGATTAATTACAAAAGATATCCTAGTTAATTTCTTTTAAAAGAAAACTCAACTATTTTTCAAATTACAAATATCTCCTTTTGAAAAAAAATTAAAAATATATTCTTAAAATTTGCTTATTTTTATTATTTTACAAATCACACTATGGGATACCTGAGAAGAAGATATATATTTTACATTGGGGTGTTGCAACTTGTAATCCCTCAAGAGGGTATTACAAGTTTTAGTAATTTTAGGATTACATAACTTTGATTCAAGATCGACTTATTTATATCTCTAACCTTTGCGACATTTTTGGGTTACCCGGCCGGTTCTTCCACTTGTTGCAATAAAAACATGAAATGGCAGTAGGAAATATCCCTAAACATAACCCCTTACGCTAAGTCAATGCTACCCAAGTGGGTAGCATCGACTAACCCACTTTGGACCATGGACAAATGGACTACAGAAACTAATCAGACGGTAAATTCATGTTCCTACGATTATCATTTGCTCGTCATATTCCCATGTTTTACTACTCCAAGTACGAATTCTGCTCTAAATACAACGCCCACCCTCTTCGTTCAAAGACCATATAGATACAACTATCCTTTGCTCAAGTTGTTCTAGCAATGTCCGAAAACAGTACAAAATTTTGATGCCAACTCATAGCTTAGAGATTTTTTTTTCTGTTTTTTGAGAGCTTAACTATATATAGTCATCTGGGGAAAGTGAAAGAATAATAGAAGAATAGCTAAGCATGGGGTACAAATTGTCATCAAGAAAATGTGCATACTGTTTGATAGCCATCTCTCTCTCAGGGAGGTCATTGGATAGGAAGTCAAGTGGTGCCGGCTTGGCGGTGTCTACTAAGGGTTCCCACCTGTAACCAGGCCGAACGGGTAATGCAACGGTGACAGCCACATGACTAGCATTGAAGGCGATATATAATTCCCGTTTCACCGAGTCAATCTGGCAATTCATCATATCCACATTAATGGCATGTTAAATGGGAACTACTCAAAAAAGATCAAATGTTAATAGAAGACAAGCAACATGATAATGATAGAAGCTATAACCAACACATGAGAGCTCGAGGAAACCCCGATTAGAGAACTCCCAAGGATATCATTGTATTTCAGGAATATTCGTGGCCTGTCGAGCCGTTTTGATGATAGATATGACAGATAAAAAGTGAATATTGAAATTAGGTAAGGACGGAAATTATTGTGTTGCTAAGTTCCACAGTAGTTTAGCCTGGATATGCATTGGAAGACATCTTGCATATATAAGCAGCCATTAGAGAAGGGGGGGGGAGAAGGGAAGGAGAATTACAAATACTATCCTTGAGCTCCAGTCTAATTACAATAAAATTCAGTTATCTTTCAAATTACAAATACTCATTTACATTTGTTTATATTTTACTAATTACACCTATTGTAGGGTATTTATATATCAAACACAAACCTCAATGGGGTATTTGTAATTTTGAAAGATAACTGAATTTTTTTTATTTTTTTTGTAATTAAGTTGAAACCAAGGGGTATTTTTTTGTAATTAACCCTAAGAAAATACCAAACTCTTAAAATTGCAGACAAAAGCGCCAAAAAACACCAATGTATCACCAAGGAAGATACCAGTGTGAATGCGACAAATCGACTTGTATCAGACCAATCTGGCATCCCTGGAGCATGGCCGTGACATTGCAGCCGCTCTGCTGTTGGGAAGTCGTTTAAGCCAAGTGACTCACATTCACTGAAAGAGAAAAGATCATTTGATGAGCTTCCTTGAAGCAAAAGCACAAGCAAAAGTCTATTAAGGTGAAAAGAGACCATACCGGCGGAACTTGGTCATGAGGCAGCAAAATCTGAAGAAATCTGAGGAGGCTTCCTCCATTTTATCCCACCGAAAGTAGTTTATCTGCAGAGCAAGTGGAAGTTCAGTCAAAACAACAAATTCAGACATTGAGAGAGAGAGAGAGAGACACACACACACACACACAGAGAGAGAGAGAGAGAGAGAGAGAGAGAGAGAGAGAGAGAGAGAGTCTAATGTAATATTGAGAGTCAAAGTAGAGGATTACAAAATTATCATGGCAATATGTATTGTTGTTTCCCCCTTTTGTGTGACCATACTCATCCCCCATATAGATCATTGGAACACCCTGGTCATAGAAAACACACGGATTGAGAATCATGAGAAAATTGTGTGGACTAATAGGAATCAATTGTAAGAATTTGCACAAGATATGCGAAACTTGAATTGCAGAGTTCAAAGGAAAAAACGTCCTACTTGGGAAACCATGAGACACAGAAAAAAATTTCTCATTTGGCGTCGTCTCAATTTCTTCACAGAAATACTTGCAAATTCTCCCTCCTGAGACAAATTTAGAACAAGAGCTATAAGAATGGAAGTTTCCTACTGACCACTAAGAAAAATCATCTAATAATAAAGTAAAACTGAAGATCTTACCTAGGGACATGCATAGGAAAACTTCATCGAGCAAAAGACAAGGAATATATTCAAGGTAACTTATACCTTAATAATATCACACTCAGAAGGAGACAAAATATTAAGGGAAAACAGACGTTGCAGAACCATATGACAACAAATGAACAGCTTAGATGTGGTTTTACAAGCTTGGAAAACAAAATCTTGAAGAATATGATGTCCATATTTTTACAGTAATACTTCACTGATGTGATTTCAAGTATTTGAGTTTAAATTATAAGAGAAAAGAATAAAAAATAGACACAAAAGTTTAAAAACTTGCCTGGCCACAATTCCAACTATTATTATGATTTTCCCCATCCTTGTTGTCTTCACCATTAGCAAGATTGTGCTTGTCGTTATATGTCACTAAATCAGCCAAAGTAAAACCGTCATGAGCGCAGACAAAATTGATACTGTTCCAGGGTTTCCTTCCACCTTCCTGATTCAGATCAATAGTAAGAGATAAAAATTAAAAATATATATTCGAGAAACATGCATTAAAATCTATAGAGTTGTAGAACACTTCTGTAATTTATAATTATGTACATTAAAAAGAATAGCTCCAAACAAAAAATTGATAACATTCAGGAATCATATAAACGATGACTGATATTTATCACAGGAACATAAATGACATACCTGGTATAAATTAGGGCTTCCACAGAGACATTCAGCTAAAGCCCCAGAAAACCCATCTGTGCCCTTAATAAATTGCCTAACAGTATCACGGTACTGCAATAACAAAAGTATTGTTCAAATCGGTTATGATGCAAGTGGAATGGAGAATAAAATACATGGTTAAATAGAAAGGACAGAAACATAGGTGATGAGGCAAATTTGTTCAGAACCACAGCCTCGTCATCCTCCGCACAATCTAATAGTCCATGTCTAAGAATATTGGTTAGGATAATTGTCATCGCGAACAAATATATAGTGCGAACATAACTAATGAAAATCCTAACACTAAGAGACAGACTTGGAAGTCAAACACTATTAAAAAATATATGTATATATACTTGAAGAATATAATTATATGGAAGAGACACATAGCAAAAACCAAGGCGATACAGAAGCCTTGAGAAATTTTACAACATAATAAATTCTGTTTATGGTCGTTGATGATTGGCCAATTTTCAAGAACAGGACTTTTCTAGAGTAGAAGACAAATTCCAGAAGATGAAATAAGGATGGTATTTTTTGAAAATTATATATAGGCAGATGTTTTTGAGTTGATTGAGTGGCTAGATGTTATAAGGCTAGATGAAAGCAAGTTGTACATTGGCTGTGCCTCCTGTTCATTAGGATTTGAGAGGCTCAAAGACCAAGTTCTAGCTTGAAACAGCATACTAAATTACACAAAATGGTGCTTCAAAATATCAATGAAGGAAAAGAAAGTTCAAGAATACACCACTGAAAGATATAAACATGGATGAAGACATGAGTTTTCTATGGACATGATTAGTAACAGGAACTTTCTGCAGCAATTCTGATAACCAAGGATGGAGCTGTCTTAATTTGTTTAGAAAGGGGAGAGAGAACCACGAGAGCTAGCTGGAATGCCCACAAATGAACAACTTGATCATATAGATGTTCTACTTACCTTCCCATTCCATTCTGACCATATACCCCAGTGGGGAAACATGCCAACTTGATAAAGGCCTCCACAGTCCCATGCTTCAGCTATAAGCTGATCAAGGAAGAAAGAAACTTCGGTCATCTCTCTTACACAAACATAGATGGAGAAATACTGATAAGTAACCAATCCCGCCCCCACCCCCGTGCTACTTCTGAGGTCCCAAAAATGGTCAAACCAAAACCTGAAAGTAACAAACATATTGACAAGGTAACCAAAAGCAAATTGGACAAATAAAGGGATAGTTACAAAAATTACCACTGTCCCTGATGTTTAACTTATTATAAAAAAATCTAGTTATCTTTTAAAATTACAAATACCCCCATGAAGTATTACAAATACCCTTGAGGTTTGTATTTGTTTTACAAATTACCCCTCAATAGGGTGCAATTTATAAAATAGAAACATATGTCAATGGTGTACTTGTAATTTTGAAAGATATTTGGGTTCTTTCTGTAATTAGGCTAAACCTCAAGGGTGCCAAAAATAAATCTTAGACAAAAAGACTAAGGCTTCGAGTGAATCAGTGAATGGAGGAAATTTTTCATTTTCGTTCCGCTAGAGAAATTTTTTACTACAAAATGCGATTGCTTATGAAAATTTTCAGAGAATACACTATTCACTTACTTTCACTTTTTTCTCCCACCAATCTCTTTTACTCATTTTTGAGGAAATAAAAAAGTCACTAATCATTATGGCACATTTTTCTACAAATTCCACTATTCACCCACTCACATTTCTAACTACCAATCATTATTTTACTATTTTTATATCAATCAACTTTGATCATTATATTTTCATCTCATTTCCAATCACACTCAAAATTCATCTTTCTTCTTTCAGAAAAAAATTCATCACTATTCTCTAGAGGAAAAGAAGTTCACCCCCTTAAAAATGTAACCAATTGCAACCTAAACTTCCCTGTAGGAACGACATTTATCCTCCTATGCTAATATTTGGACGAATGTGAAGTGTCATGCAAATGCCAAATGATAGTGGCTCAAAGTCAGTCATTTCTAACTGATCTTAGTGAGGAAGGAAAAAAAGGTGTCAAAAGCAGTTCAAATATTGAATAGTTAAGTAAGCACAAGATAAAGATAGATACCTTTACTCCACGAAGTATGGGGTCATTGCTGATCATGTCAATCAATGGAGGGCTAGAGAGAGGAGTTCCAGTCGTGACTGTCTCACCCTCAATTGCACTGCCATATGCATTTACAGCATTCCAGAGACTGGAAAGACCAAAATCAAAGGTAACAGAATCAGCTGAATAAAGAGAATTCATGTGAGGCAGATGAAAGCAACTAACCTGCTACTCCTTGTCAAGATAGAAGCAAGATCAAACCGAAAGCCATCGACATGCATTTCCGTCACCCAATATCTGTTGAGAATCAGGACTAAGCCAAATAAATAAATAGCAAATGTGTTAATATGAGTTGAATCTATATGGCAAACATGAAAAATAAAATAGAAGGCATTTTCTAATTATATAGTGAAAAGAAGCAACAGAAACATTTACTTCAAAGATCAAGGCATAAAGTTCTTATCTCCTGAATAAAAGATAAAAAGATGGAACAAGTCATATAAAGTAAAATGTAAAGAATAATCACCTAATCGAAAAGCCTAAGGTA
Organism: Rehmannia glutinosa; assembly: GCA_016081115.2. Taxonomy (NCBI): domain Eukaryota; kingdom Viridiplantae; phylum Streptophyta; class Magnoliopsida; order Lamiales; family Orobanchaceae; genus Rehmannia; species Rehmannia glutinosa. The sequence continues at coordinate 16,757,259 of CM071934.1, forward strand.
CTAGAGACAAGATAGTTAGCATTAACATCTTCAACAAAGATAAGTCATGGTTGATGGAAATAAATATAAGACTAATGCACAAGTAAGACAACAAGCTCAAAAAATCAAAAAGCAACTGAAATGACATTACACTCTTCCGAAGCCGTGGTGTATTGCGAACTTGTAAAATATGCTTATATATGTCAATGACAGAACATCAAGAATTTAGAGAAAAAGCAATTTTTTATTGGTGTTAGTCACTGTAAAATGCTTCTCATATAATGAGGAAAATGTTACTCATGATTAAATTTACTTTTATGTCCCCATCTGCATTCACATCAAGCAGAAGATAATAATCATAAAGTTACTCCAAACAAATGAAATTTCATGTGGTTTTTATTTTGTAGATAGCGAAATAAAATAGTCACTTCCTGTAATGTCAGTGATTTGTGAAAAAGTGCAGTTAAAACTCATTCAGTAACATGACATGGATAGAACAATATTTTTACTTTCTGTTGCTTTTTTTTTGTGGAAGAAAGAAAGGCAGAATGAAGACTTCCATTGCAGAGATCGGAGATTCAAGGAAAAGAGAACAGATACGGCACCAAGAAGTATTTGTAGCATTGAAAATCTCAAGTGTTTCTACCTTAAGCAGTCCAGAATAAATTGTCGTACAATGGGATGATTGCAGTTGAAGGTGTTCCCACAACCTGAGTAATTGTAGTATTCACCCTGTCAAATATAGATTAAAGTAATTTCAGAAACATTATCCTTTCAGAACTATGATGTCAGTATTCTAATCATCACTGTTTAGCTTCCAGGTTTGTTAAAACTTGTCTGATGGAAGACTATACAAACTAGACCTGTGTCGCCCAGACAACAAGCTGGATGAGAAACTTAATTTAAAACTATTTTTCATTTTGCTGTGAAATAATTTTATACAACAGATGCTAACAGCTCAATTAGAAATTAACTACTTACCAACATCTGATGACAGTCTTGCACCATTATTTGCCAAATCAGACAGGAGAAAGGAAAAAAATACAAACGAAACCATATTATGGAATGATGACCTTTATATACGCCACTTTTCTCTTTAATATTACACTTCTAGAAATCTATCGAAGAAAAAAAAAATGTCCTCAAGCTCTTCATAAACTTTTGACATGAGAATGAAAAAGATGAGGCCAAATCATATAAATTTTATGTGGAATTGAACTGTAAAGATGACAGAGGCAAAATCAGCACTTCATAATAGGGAAGTTGTCCTTTTGTTTTTAATCACAACTATACAAACTCAAGCTCTACCTTTATAAATTTCGTGTTCAAAGGTAGAAATAGTTAACACCAACAAGAATATTTCATATTTTTGTCAAGTAAAAGAATTAAAGGCATAGAAAAAAATTTAGTGGCCTATAAATTTCAAAAATCCATCTAGTTCCAGAGTAAACATGGAGAAAATGAATAACAAGTATGGACATACCTTAGGTGCAAGCATATAGAAGACACTATTGTCAAGACCCCTAAATGATAATATGGGGCCATTTTCATTCCCTTCAGCAGTGTGATTGAAAACAACATCCATAATCACCTTTTACATTGAAAACAGATGGAAAACTAAACAAAAGTTTCACCAAAAATAAGCTCACTAATGATTATGTAAGTTTTACCTCAATTCCTCGTTTATGTGCTTCTCTAACAAGATATTTAAATTCATTTACTGCACCAAGGCCATAATTACCGATACCAGAAGAAGAATATCTTGCCATTGGTGAAAAGAAATTGATCGTTGAATACCCCCAAAAGTTCATCCTGAACATGAAACAATGTCGTACAAAGGTGAATGACCACTTTTCTGGAATCATTCCACCATAGAGTTTTCACATGCATAAGACCATCAATTATTTTCCATGAATAGTAAAACTATATCGATCAACATTCAACTCCATAAGAAAGAAAGATGTCAGTTATGAAGCAACACAAAGGTAATGCAGCAAATTCACACAAGATATAGTAAAAATGCTTTTGTTGACATGAAAACCATTTGATAAGTAACAAGATGCCACGGTAACATAATTTAAAATACCATAGTTGTTGTGAATGCTAAAGGAACTATAAATATTGGATGTGATTATTATATGGAAATACTAAGTCATCAACATTAGTATTACAGATTTCTCACCAACATTACGCCACTCATATTATCGTAGTTTCCTATCATATATTCACATTATCAGTGGTTCCACATATTATTTGTGTCTCAGTTTCCAGCACCAAAATACTATTTGTCAGTTGAATGGTAGTGATGATGTATAGTTTCTCAAAATTATCATTTTCCTGAGTGGTCAGAGTAAGTAAAACCACCTTGCTGCTGATTATCAATCTGATTCTAACTCCAAGAAATATGAAAAGGACACTCCTTTGATTTATGGAGACTTGCTAAAGCTGAAGTTGGCTTTGGAATGAGAATTAAAGTTGCATCATCAAGTTAGGATCACTTTAGCTCAAGAGTAGATGTCATTAGGGGTGGCACGTTCGGTTCGACAGTTCCGGTTCCAGATTTGGAACCTGGTTCCTCCATGTTCGGTTCGGTTTTAACCAAACCGTTTGTTTATCTTTTGATAATTTTTGATTTTTTTAAAATGGTTTATCAATTTCAATTATAAAAAAGGGAAAAGAAAGAAAAAGACTTTGACTTAATATTTAATTAAGTTTTGTACTTAATATTAATAATAATATTAAACTGTATATATATACTATTGGAGTATAGAGGAATCGAAATTCACGTAATTCGCTTACAATATTTGGTTTAAAACGTGTCTCATGTAGTTACGAATATAAAACATCATAATAAATATTTAACATATCTTCTAGCATATTTTTACCAAAAAAAATAAATATTATCGGTTTTAACCTCAAAACCGGCAGTTTTAACCGCCGGTTCTACTACGGTTTCATCGATGGTTCTAACCGACGGTTAAAACCGTTGGTTCCACGGTTTTTGGGACCAAGGAACCGGAACCGGAACCGGATTACACGGTTCCAGTTCCGGTTCCGGAACTGTTGACCACGGTTCCGGTTCCGGGTTCCATTTGGCCACCCCTAGATGTCATTGATTCATGAAGTTTCTTAGTTTGGGGCCAAAGCTATTGATACTCCTGCAAATCCATATGCGAAATTGAAAAGATCATGATGAACTACTGGATTACATGGTGATTAGCAAAATACAGGCAGTTGGGATCTTAAAATATTTACTCAGGACCATGCAGGAACTCTTGCATGGCTTCTTAAGTTAAAAAACCCACCATCAAATTTTAAATCAAGCTTAAAATAATTTTATCATATTTCTTAATTTAAGCAGTTGGATATTAAACTATTTATCCATCACCATACTAGAGCTCTCAAGCAAGCCTTTAGTCATCAAACTTCAAGTAATTTAGTCATTTTCCAATCGCAATAAACAGCCCCAGCTAGTGTATAACATTACAGAACCCTCGTGAGTAAATGTGCTGCTTTGTTCCTTTAAGAAATGGGCAGTTCAAACATGACATATCCATGTCTAACATTCCACCATTAACAAAATCAGCCTGCCATTGTTATTTCAACTCACAGAAAAGCATCGCCAATGCAGCTCCTGGAAGAGCTCATCACATATTATCACAAAAATTAGGCACACTGCTGACAAGCTCTCATGATTCACAGTACAAAGTCGTGTTAAGTGAAACAGGAAAACACCAAGATGATAGGAAGTCATCCTATCAGTGCATCATTTCATGTAAAAAATTACCATGCATTGAAATAATAATTTTGATAGCTGCAAATAGCCTTGTTACTTATTAATTAGAAAGGTGCCTGAATATGATCTCGGGAATAGGGGGTCCATACCACATAAAGGATCGGATTTGCTAATCCTGACGACATCACAGTAGTATTCCCAATTTAATGAATTTAAGCTATCCAAAGGTTACAATAAACATTTCAAATTAGAAAGAGAGTGTGATCGAACTTACTTGTAGTCACCCAAGACAGAATTATAGCTATAGTGCTCCAATTCATTGAATTCATGACATGGCATTAGTTCAATGCAGTTGACACCAAGTTTCTGCAAAAGAATATAGCAATATCATATGAAAATTGAGTAACACTTCTAATAAATAAAGTTGGCATATGATAATCATTCTGACTACTTTTTGACTGTGTATTCAAGTAGCTACAAGCAATAAGGTAAACTTTCATGTGCTTGCAAGCAATAAGATTAATGTGCAAAGGAAAACTGTTCACCGAGCATGTGGCTTGACCACATTGAGTTCATTGGTATTAGTATCAAAGCTTTTAAGTTATACAATAAAGTATGTTTACAGTTTAAAGTTTCAGATGTACTTTCTCAAACTACTACTAGTATCTAACAGTAAAAACCAGTCATAAATCTCCAAAACATACCTGTTAAAAAAAAATCAACTTAATATTGAATTTTTACCTTCAAGTGATCGAGTTTCTCTACCATCCCAAGGTAAGTGCCAGGATACTTTGAGTCACTTGACTCATGCCTAGTAAACCCACGAACATGCATTTCATAAATAACCAGATCACTTTGTGGGAACTTTAGGGGCAAATCTCCTTCCCAGTCAAACTGAAAGAGCAACCAAGAGAAAAAAAAAAATGAGTCCAGAATCATTTAAGTACCTCCTCGGAACCTAAAACGTATAATCATTAATATATGATGGTTGAAAGTGTGCAAACTTAAGAGTAAAGGAAGGTACTTAAGAGCCATATTAAATGAGTTGAATGAAGTAATCAAGGAGGACGGGCAGCAGAAAAGGAATGGTTTCATTTAACATATGAAAGTAAAACAAAAGGACTTAAATACCTTAAAGTTTCCATTTGATTATAGTTGTCTTATTTTGATTATAATTTAACTCACACATGAGACCAGTTTGTGTCCTATCCAGGAAAAACAACGTCTAAGATTAGGATAACCAATCACGCTGAGACCTGGCCTCACTTCCCCTAGTCCCAATGCAGCAGTATTTCTCAACAAATAAATTTGAGAAGAAATTACAAGAAAAGACAGCCATACAGGTCGCAGAGGCAGCATTTGCATTAGGAAGTTACATAACTATTGAGCCCTTGAGTTTACCGGGTTTAGTATTGAGTAATGTAAAATTGAACTTTGGCCTATTTACAAGCACTTAAATCGGTGTCTTGTGTAAAGACATTATGATTGAAAATATATAAACTCAGATGTTTTAGCAAGAGTTATATTCCATTTTACACGTTTCAGGAACAACTCTCTTTTTCTCTTTTTTCCTAGATCAAAAAGGTTAGTGCAACTTATTTAGCAACATCATTGTCATTCATCAAATACCTCATCATTAGTAGAAGGCACCAAACACGCCATCTGAGGCCAACAGTCCTTATCAGGTCCTAAAGCACCATATTCCCTCTGCTCACAACAGCCTACATTTCAATTCAAAGATAGACGAGTTGTAATATGCTATACAATCACAATATAAAAGGGAAATGCATGATGGTTCTTCTTCTTCGGCATGGACAAGAACAAAGATGTGTGAAGCCATGATATTCCCATTAATAGCCAGACCCCACTGACCTTTGCATAAGGGTCAATCAATACTTTAGAAGAGTCAAAGTAGAACCCATCCTCGGGAGAGAAACTCCCATCAAACTTATAGCCATAGGCCATATCTTCAAAATCGCCTTTCAAGAATACGTGCCAGACATCTCCCGTTTTATTAGTAAGTGGACTCAGAGCAATCTGCTCAGTCACTCTTTTCTGCAACAAAAATTTCACGGTAAAGAAGAAGCATTTAGAATCCAAAGCAGTACAGTTGGTTCTTTTTCACCTTCCATTACCATACAATTTAAACTCGCAATTTCAACAAAAACAGAATTCACAAAAAGAAAAAATAAATAAAGATGTATGATCAAAATTAGAACTTAGTGAGGAAACCTAATTCATACTAGAAAACAACAGAAAGCTAAAAACTCCCGCAAATTCAACATAACACAAACCAGCAATAGGAGAATAATCATTTACCTCCCGTAAGTCAGAAAGGCTGATCAGGCAGAGAGTGGCCGACGAGGCATTACTTGAAAAAATCGAGAAATTGACACCGCCGTCTCTCGGGGTGGCACCAAACGGCGTCGGATGACCGGAGAAAACCTCGAAACGACGCAGCATTGCCGGAGGCTTCTCGACCACCACCGCGGTCTCCGTATCACCTCTTTTGCTCGCATTATTCAAGATTACCATAGGGTTCACGTTTATTCCGGTATTTTCGAAGGGTTTACTTGGAATTCCAAAATTTAACTTGTTTTTCCGGCACCGGAGATACTTCTTGGGAGTGAATTTTGGTGGGCAATAGCTTGGAATTCGAGAATAGTGGAGCAATTGTAGTTCCATTTCAACAATATGGATAGTAAACTCCAACTTTACAGTTTTTACAGAATTAAACCGCTGACGATAGCCATTGTAGAGAGAGCAGAGTAGAGCTGGCTGGCCGTAGCAGAGGAGCGAGTGATCTGGAATTTTGACGCTCAAATATCTACTTAAGAGATTTTTTGTTCTATTTCTATTTCGTAAGTCGTTGTCTAATAAAAGTTCCACAATTATTTCATGACATATTAATTATTTTAATTTTTTTATTATATAGTTTTCCGTCATACTGTACTTAGAAGTATAGCTGGCAATGGGCCGGGCGGACTAGGCTTCGGCCTAAAAACCTGGTCCAACCCACCCATACATATAGGGTGGCCACTGCGAACCGAACGGTTCCGATTCCAAAACCGCTATGGCCCGGTTCCTCATTTTTGAGGAACCTAACCGAACCGTGGCCCATACGATTCGGTTCCAAAACCGAACCGATGGTCTAGTTTGGAATCCGGTTCCTCCACGGTTAGGTTTCGATTTTAACCGAAACCGTTTGTTTATCTTTTGATAATTTTTTGATTTCTTAAAATAGTTTATCAATTTGGTTAAAAAAGGAAAATAAAGAAACAGACTTGGACTTAATATTCAATAAAGTTTTATACTTAATATTAATAATCATATTTAACTATCTATATATACTATTAAAGTATAAAAGAATCAAAGTTCACGTAGTTCACTTACAACATTTGGTCTAAAACGTGTCTCATGTAGTTATGAAAATAAAACATCATAATAAACATTTAACATTTCTTTTAGCATGTATTTACCAAAACAAGATTGTTGGTTTTAACCTTAAATAAAACGGTTTCATCACGGTTTTAACCAACGGTTAAAACCGCCAGTTGCCCACAATTTTTGAGACTAGAAGGCAAACAGGAACCATGCTACACGGTTCCGGTTCCGATTTTGGAATCGTTGACTACAGTTACGGTTTAGGAACCGTTGACCACTGCCCGATTCCGATTTGGAACTCGATTTGGCCCATTTGGCCACCCCTACATACATACACTCTATGTACAAAAATTGGGCCTACTAAAAAGTCGAGCTACTACCGGCCGTCTGGCACATATAGGTTCGAATTTTTCGGCCTAAAAATCCGGCCTAGCTTGACCCAAACCCGGGTGTTTGCCGGGCCCCCGTGGGACGGGACTTGATTTTGTCACCTCTACTTAGAAGTGAGAATAGTCGAATAGACCAGGCTACGAAGGGGTTATTATTTAACTATGGGTTAGGCAAATGTTTTTTTATAAAGTCTATTTAAATAATCGAGTTAGACTCGGACCTTTGAAATGGGAAATGTACACAATTGCTCCACTTTTTGGAAAAGTGACATCTTTTTACGTTTTCCGATACTTTTTTGAACAAATTTACGCTCTCACCCTCTTTTTGGATAAATTTATGCTCCCACCATATTTTCCGAACTTTTTACATTGTTGTTTCAAAAAAAAGGATGAACCTCATCTCCGAGGGCCCCACCGCCATCGCTTTTCTAGAGCTTTGTGGCTGGAGGAGGTGAATCGCGGGATGTGTCTCAACAAGTCAGCCCCCGAGCTTGCGCTTGGGGATCGAGTCACCACACAATAAATCTTCCTCCACCCCCTGCTATTGGGGATTCGAACCTCCATGTTGCAGGTGCCAACAAGGAGATAACACGTCACTCAAGTCCTTTACCATACGTTGTTATTTCAAGATTGTTTCGAATATGTTTCAAACGTGTTTCATCTAATAAAATTTCAGTGAAAAATAAATTTTGCCCCCTTTAAATAATCCATTTTATACTCGATGTTTATAAAAAATCAAGAAATAAACTACAAAATAACACATATTAAAACCAAAAAAATTGAAAATAATATAGAAACAACATGAATAATAATACACAATTCAATTTTTGATCCAATACATGAAAACATAAAAAACATGGAAACAACCAAGAAACAACATAGAAACAAATCAGAAACAATATAGAAAACACCGTATGAGCAAAAAGAGCTTAAAAATAGGTAAAAGTTGTATTGAAACATCGAAAACTATGTGAAAACAACAAAGAAACATCATGACAACATTGAAAACGGATGGAAACAACCTGAAAACAACGTAAACAATATTAAAAATACCACATGAATAAAAAGAGCTTAAAATGGGTAAAACTGTATTTACACATTAAAAACTACATGGAAACAACAGAAGAAATTATTAGAACAACATTGAACACAAAAACAATAGAAAACAATGTACAAAACAATACATGAACAAAAAAGAAAGATAAAAAATAGGTAAAAGTTGTTTTAAACATCGAAATAACAAGGAAACGACATAAAAATAATATTTAAAGAAACAAAGTTAAACAACATCGAAACAACATATATAACATATAAAGCAATACATGAACAAAAAAAACGAAAAAAATCGTAAAAATAATCAAAAAAATATGCAGGAGTGTAAAAAAGGAAAAAAAGAGTACAAAAGTGATATGATCATATTTTATGGTATGTTTTCCGAAAAGAGGGTATTTTTTATAATTTTCCCAAAGTCTTTTAAGTTAAACATGTCAGCCTATTTATAAGTCTACATATATAATATTATATATAACTAGAAAAACATCCGTGCGTTATACGAGATTTGTGTTAATTTTATGTGATTTGAGCTATTTTTTTATTTAATTTTATTTGTATTTTGGCTTGTTAAAATAACGTAAATTTCTAATTCTTAATTACATTATTACAGCCGTTTTCACATTAATTTTCTTTGTATATTGCAATGACTGATATTTAATTTTTGGCGTTTAAAAAATCACTCAGTTAATTGTGCTAATTTTATCAATCAAAAGTGTCCAATAAATATATTTCCATTTTTTGGAGTAGTTTATTTTTTTAGATTATATAGATAGATTGTTTAGATTGTATAGATATAAGTTTTGATTTTTGGATTATTATTAACCTTTAAGATTATAATAAACTATAGCTAGAATCTTTGATTTACGAAAAAATCGAGTGTATAGATATAATCCTTGATTTAAGATTATTCATTATCTTTTAGATTATATATGGAAAATATATATAATATAGAGTTTCCACATGGATAAATATGAAGCCAGCGTGTGGAATTGAAAGTAATGAGTTGACATATGTCTCAGAATAATGAGGTGATAACATGTGTTATATATTTTTTTTTCATTTAGTATATAGGGTTGATACATACACCTATATATAATATATATGTAACTTTTTGCAGTTATTTATATATAAATAATATATATATGTCTTATATATAATACAATACAACATTCTAATCAAATAAATAATATATAATTCACAATCATTATTATTATTATTTTTAAATAATAATTTTTATAAGCTCAAGCATGCTTTAAATAGGCCCAGGGCTTGACTTTTTTAATTAAAAAGGTCATGTCGAGTCTACAAAAAAAGCTTATCATAGATAATGGCCACGTTTGAACCTGATCTTAGCAAAGTAGGCCTAGATCATTGACACAAAGCCTGGCTTGGCCCAACCCAGTTTTACCCCTAGTGATATTCTAGGGGAAAAGAAGAAAATAGATAATATATATATATATATATATATATATAGGATCAAATGTGGCATGTGGCTTACTATATAAAGCGTGTGGACTAATCTTATACGTCAAATTCAATGGTTCCGATTTTTTTTGAGTTTCTGCCCTTTTTCATTTATTTTCGCCCCATAAAGGGCAGATTTATCTTTTAGATTAATCACTTTTTCAGTTCTTTTGGTAATTGTTCAAAGTCAATCGATTTTCAAGGGATATGATTTCTAATTTGATTCCCGCTTTTAATTCTCTCATCCCCTTTAAAACATTTCACTTCATTCTCCCCATATTGTTCTCGTCTGGCAAAGTTTTTATCTTTCAATTTTCCTTCTTTTTCCGCAAAATCATGATATGGTTTCAATGTAAACTATTTGTGCATCATTTTCGTCTATTTATACATCACATACACAATAATTATGCACCATTTTAAAACAACGAACTTTGATCGCAACTTTTTGAAAATGACTCAATGTTCAATATATACTATATATGCATCGTTTCGTCTAATTATACATCACATACACAATAACTATGCACCATTTTAAAACAATGAACTTTTCATGTAACTTTTTGAAATGACTCAATGTTCTATGTAAACTATTGATGCATCATTTTCGCCTAATTATACATCACATACACAATAATTATGCACCATTTTAAAACAACGAACTTTGACTGTAACTTTTGAAATGACTCAATGTTCAATGTAAACTATTTATGCATCGTTTTCGTCTAATTATACATCACATACACAACAATTATGCATCATTTTAAAACAATTTTTGACTCTAACTTTTGAAATGACTCAATGTTCAATGTAAACTATTTTTGCATCGTTTTCTTCTAATTACACATCACATACACAATAATTATGCACTATTTTAAAACCATAATCTTTGGTATCACTTTTGCAATGACTCCATGTTCGGTCTAAACTATTTATGTATTGTTCGCCTAATTATACATCACATATACAATAATTGTGCACTGTTTCCTCCGTGGTGTTCATTAATACGTCACCTTGATATTCATGAGTATATTGGCATGGTGTATTTCACAATTTTTTGCTCGTCTGGTTTTGAGTTTTGTTTTTGTTCCAGTTTGCAAGAGAGAGAGGGAGAGGGGAAGAATTTTTGGTGTGATTTTTTATTTCAAAGATGGAAACATGATCTTCATCACTTCCATGATTGTAGGGTGTGATTATGGGAAGGTGGTTACATGATTTTATTAGTTACTATTTTGCCCTTTTTGCCTTTTAATTAATTGATAAATGATATAATTTTAATAGACATCTAGACTATTGATCAAATGGAGTGGATGGGTAGGATCAATCCATATTACCTTACAGTAAGAGGCTGTCTTACGAGATCTTATTCCTCTATATATATATATATATATATATAAACATACATACTAGTGTATATATTAACATAGTTTAATATTTTAATATAATTGTGTGTAATTATAATTTTATAATTCATGTATACCATATATATACACACATGTCATTACTGCCCCTAGATCATTTCCAGATGGCTGGCTCATCGGGGCAACTTCTCCTTTGGAAAAGACGATTTACAAGTTATCCGATTCCTTCAACAACGACTAAATACAAACTTGGTTCGTATCCTACTCAATGCGTAAAATACTAATTCAAAAGGGATTGCCCAATTAAAATTTAGAACACAATGTTGAAACAAAAGTCTCATTTTTATTAAAAACTAAAAAGAAAATTTATTATATGAGCAATCCCATTTTGGGAGGAGAAAACTTATTTAGACTCTCATAGAGTGGGTTTGCACTCAGAAATATGTAAACATAAACACTCAAATATTCCAACACTCAAACTATAATGTTCTCCTGATGTTCTTGTTCGTGCATCATCAAGATTTGATGATACCTTCTGTAATGAATTAATACATCTTAAATAAAGGCGTAATTGCAAAACGAGGACACTAGCTATACCGTAGTAGCAAAAAAGGACACTAAGTTTGCGGACTTGCAATTTAGGACAATAACTTTAAAATTTTGGCTAATTGAGGACAAATTGAGCCCGAATTGTCTAATTCGGGCAATTTATAAGTGGACCATCCCCTTCGCGCCGCACGCCCTATCTATCCGCGCGATGTTCATTTTTGAGCCCGAATTGACCATACTACTTGCTTATGTCATGTAAAATAAGTCTAAATATTATTTAAAAATTTACAAATAAATATGATAATTTTAAAGCCAATTTACAAATTAAGAAGTTGAGCCTAAATATATGAAAATAAATTTAATAATTATTTTAAGTGTAAAAATTAACAATTAAAAGATAAATATACTATAATATATCTAGAAAATATGAAAAACAAAATTATAAAAATATTTAATAAATTGCAAAAATGTGAAACAAGATTTAAAAAATTATTTAATACATATAAAAATTATATAATAACTATAAAATTATTTGAATAAGTCCAAATAAATATTATTTATTAAATCTAATATTTATTTAATAAAATTAATTAAAATAATTTAAAATTACAAATAAAAAATACTTAAATAAATTTGAAAATTATAATTAAATCAAAAAATTTATTTTAGATACATATAAAAAATATAATTTTTTTATTTCTTTAAGTATTTTTCAAATGTTATAATTTGAAATTACTTTACATAATGTTTGATTAAACAAATATTAGTTTTACTAAATAATATTTAGATTTTATATTGATAGTTCTTTGGTTTATTCAAATAATTTAAAGATTTATTCGGTAGTTTTTGATATATTAATGATTTTTTTAATCTTATTTCACATTGTTAGATTTTATTTTGTTATTTTAAGATTAAATAATTTTAAAATTTTGTACTTTTCAGTTTTATTTTCGTATATTTATATTTTAATTTTTAATTTCTAAATTCTTAAAATAATTATCACGTATATTTTTTTGTATATATTTAGACTCTATTTGTTAATTTATAAATTTATAAACTGGTTTTAAGATTTTCAGATTTGTTTTATATATTCGGCTCAACATTGGGCTCAATTTGTCCTCAATTCGCCAAAATTTTAAACTTATTGTCCTAAATGAAAGCCCACATACTTAGTATTCTTATTTGTCACTGAGGTATAGTTAGTGTACTCATTTTGCAATTAAGCCTCTTAAATAATTTTCCAGATCCATTTTTTGGTGATAATTCTCATCACCAAAAAGGTTAATTTCATAAATATAATAATTTATTCTTTAAAAGTTCTTAATAAATATAGTCTGTTACCATTTTTCAAGCACCGGCCAGCATAAACAAATTTGGAAGATTGAAACCATATAACTTGATAAAGACAAACACTTTCTAACAGAAATCCATTTTTCAAAATTCAATGGTGTAAAATAAGACCGTACTTAATATGCCTATTTTTCATAGCAATCTCTACTTATATAGATTGAACATAGTATCAATGATAAAAAAGGGCTTTCAAAGCTTGTCATATAGGCGACTGTCTCACGATCATCTGCCGAAGCTGCAGAATACAGGGTTCTTGCACAGACTAGTTGCGAGATTGCTTGGTTAGGATGTTGGATTTTTTATCCATTAAGTGTGGCCCATATGAATTGAATATGACCCATATTAATTAAAGTGTAGGTTTTAAATATTAAATAACATCTTTGATGGTTAAGAGGAGTTAAAGAATTTAAAACCGGGAGTTACAAAATAACTCCCTTCCTCCGCCTATTAAAATCGTAAAAATAACTCCTCTTTTCTCGATAAGTTTTGGAGAACGACAGAAAACAAAGAGAAAAGAATCTTCTGCCCATCAAGAAAAGAAAGGAAAAGCAAAAGGGGAAGAAAATTAGTTTTACAAATCTCTAAACTATAACATGGATCAAGGTAAGTATATCAAATCCCATGTTCATGAATGATTTTCTGTTTTGTGAGAATTATGATTTCCCAAGATTTTGGGCATTAAAGAATTTATCAAATTTTATTATATAGTAATTTGAATTTGCTTACATGTAGTATCGAGCCCGTTTGGGAACTCATAATTTTCCGATTATAGTTGTGCTTGTTTTTATGAATGATCGTTTTTCCGCTGCAAATACACGCTCTTATGACTACTGTATGTTTCACGGACGTGAATTGCGTTTCAATCTCTTGCTAAAATTCTTTGATTATGTGTTATGGATCAAGTTATATTTGTTTCTGTAATGTATGTGACGCCAACTGTAATGTATGTGTTTTAATTTGGCGTCATCATTATGGTCAAGCTTTGAAGGTTGAATGGGCACTAATGAAGGCAAGATATTGATGACACAATCAGATTTTATTTTATGTGTGTAATGCCACTGGTCATATATATGTGAATATTGTATAGATTCTATATCAATAAAAACCCACTTGATTAACAATGTTTGCATATGATGACAGAAGTGAGTATATATATTTTATATATATATTTCATTGAATATGTTTGAAGGCCCATAAGATTTACTTCTGTGTATGGCCAAAAGTGGTCCTCTTCCTTGGTATGATTATTCATATGTAAAGAAACTGGATGGCACGTGGGAATAGACATTCAGTAATTATATATGACTTCTCTTGATCATTACAGTTATTAATATTTGTCATATCGTATGAACATGATAATTTTTTCTTTGATGCTACTCTTGAAGGACGGTAGTTAAATGAGATTTTGGTGTATATAATGTTATAAATTGATTAAAGTTATTCAAGTATTAATGTGTGAATTTCACATTCATGTTATAGATAGCTTGTTAGTCACCAAAGTGGCCTAGCTGAACGGAAAATTAGACATTTAATTATTTGAGTGTTGTCCAATTATTCATGATTATAGAGGTGTCATTAAAGAATGACATGATTGGTATATTGAACAATTGTGATTGTAGATTATTTTTTGCAGAGGTCACCCAAAGGTGGACTCAATTTGCATATAATCTATAAAATTAAAGGGATCAATCTTCGTATTTTAGTTAGATAGTATGTATATCCAAAGATAACATGCTTATTTGGCTAATGTATGTTCTGATTATCTGTTAAAGTATTTGTCTTTGGCATCAATTATATTGTTGTGTATTTAAGTCTTGCCCAAAGGTAAACTTAAATGCACGGTTAAAAGTCTTTATATCAAGGTTTCGAATCAATCAAAGTTAACTCAAAGCGCTAATAGGTGAGATTGTATAAATGTTTTGCGGCTTCTATGAACCTCTTCGCATCGGAAACACGATTGTGAAGTTCAACGGTGAACTATCCGATCGTCCGAGCAAATCCGTTTACTCGGGGTGTCATGGATTTGGACTTGGCTACGTTGACCGATGAAAGGCCCGCACCATTACGGAGACCGGAAAGCCGAAGTCTCGTATACGAGGCTTGGGAGCGGTCTAACAGCCGAGTTTGAACCTTATGAGAATGACCATGGCCGAAAACATTGCCCTTCGATGTCAAGATCGATAATGCAAGGAATTCATGCCGAAAGTCAAAGAATATTCCCAATCGGACTTGGCCGACAAATCTATTGTAGCGACCTTATGAGTGAGCTAACTACGAAGAAATTTGATTGGTCCAAGCCAATTCACGATCATGTATGGGGATGGATGTGAGTGAGCGTTCCTTGTCACCACTCCTTAATCGTGAATCGCTTGGACCAATCAAATTTATCCTTGTAGCCAACCTAAAAGAAAGCTTAAGACTATGGGGATGGATGTGAGTGAGACGTTCCTTGTGCAGTTCATCATGAACTCCCTCCCTGTTGAATTTGGTCAGTTCCAGGTGAACTACAACACCATTAAGGATAAATGGAACTTCAAAGAACTTAAGGCCATGTTAGTGCAGGAGGAAGGGAGATTAAAGAAGATAAAGGATCACTCTGTTCACCTCACAGTCTATGATGGTGCTAGTAGCAGCAAGGCTAAACCGGGTAAGAAGGACAAGAAAAAGGATAAGGCCCCCATGAAGGTTGCCGAGGGTCAAATCCATAAAAAGATTATTAAGTGTTACTTCTGCAATAAGCCAGGACACTTAAAGAAAGATTGTCCGAAAAGGAAGGCATGGTTCGAGAAGAAAGGTATACATTATGTTTCTGTATGTTTTGAATCGAACCTTATAGAAGTGCCTAATAATACTTGGTGGTTAGATTCTGGTGCCACTACTCATGTGTCTCATGTTATACAGGGATTCCATGCGATCCGGCCCGTCACGGAATCAACAATATTTGTTTATGGGGAACAAGATGAAAGCACGTATAGAAGGAATGGGACTTACAGTTTGGTCATGGACATCGGATGTCACATAGATCTTGAAAGATGTCTCTATGTTCACGATTGTGCTAGAAATCTTGTTTCGATAAGACCGGATATTTTAGGTTTTCATTTTAAGATTGCTAATGGTACTTTTTCGTTGTTTAAGAACAAATACTTTTATGGTTCGGTATTTTGTTTGACTCACTTTACCGTTTTAATCTTGATAGTAAATTTGTTGAATCCTGTATCATGTTGAAAGTAGTGTAGGCATTAAACATAGTGCACCAAATGAAAGTTTCGCTTTCTTGTGGCATCAAAGGTTGGGTCATATTTCCAAAGAAAGGTTATTGAGGTTGGTGAAAAATGAAATCCTTCCTCAATTGGATTTTAGTGATGGAATGTGTGTGTGGATTGCATTAAAGGAAAGCGGGACCAAAAACACACTTAAGAAATCTACAAAGAAGCACTCGAACTTCTTTGAGCGATACACACCGATATATCGTGGTCCATTTGACGTCCCTAGCGGGGCGGTGAAAAGTACTTTATCACCTTTATAGATGATTACTCACGATACGGTTATATTTATCTATTGTATGAAAAGTCTCAATCGGTGAACATCCTCGAGGTGTTCATCAATGAGGTGGAAAAGCGATTAGATAAGAAAGTAAAAGTAGTGAGATCGCATCGAGGTGGTGAGTATTATGGAAAATTCAATGAAAGTGGACAATGTCCAGTCCATTTGCAAAGTTCCTCGAAAGTCGCGGTATTTGTGCACAATATACAATGCGGTACACTTCAAACAAAATGGTGTAGGTGAGAGACGAAATCGTACATTGATGGATATGGTTAGGAGTATGTTGAGTAATTGCTCTTTACCCCTATCATTGTGGATGCATGCGTTAAAGACAACAGATACCTCCTCAATCGGGTTCCTAAGACTCCTTATGAATTATGGACAGGTAGGAAACCCAGTTTGAGGCATCTTCATGTTTGGGGTTGCCCAGCAGAAGTAAGAGTATATAATCCACATGAAAAGAAGCTTGATCTTTGGGATGTCGGTGGTTATTTCATTGGCTATCCCTGAAAAGTCTAAGGGTATAGGTTTTATTGTCCTAACCATAGTACGAGAATAGTCGAGTCAGGTAATGCTCGGTTCATTGAGAATGGTTTAATCAGTGGGAGTGGGGAACCACGAAAGGTAGAACTTCAGGAAATTCGGGTTGAAACTCCTTCACCCGATGTTTCTTCTAAAGTTGTTGTTCCTGTTGTTGTATCATCGTCACACAACATACCGGAACAACAAGTCAATATTCAAAACCCACCGAATGAAAATGTGATAGATGAACCGATCACAGTTGAGCAAGAGATTAATGAACCACAAGAGGAAATAGCCTTAAGACGGTCTGTAAGGCAGAAAAGACCTGCTGTTTCTAATGACTATGTGGTGTATACTCTTGAGCATGAATGTGACTTAAGCATTGATGAGGATCCGATCTCATTCAGACAAGCAATGAATAGTAATAATTCTGAAAAATGGTACGATGCCATGAAAGAAGAGCTTAAATCAATGGATGACAATAGAGTCTGGGACTTAGTTAAGTTGCCTGAAAGTTCCAAACGAGTTGGGTGTAAATGGGTTTTTAAAACCAAACGTGACTCAAATGGAAACATTGAAAGGTATAAGGCCAGACTCGTTGCTAAAGGTTTTACTCAGAAAGATGGCATTGACTATAAAGAGACATTCTCTCCGGTATCAAAGAAGGACTCTTTAAGAATTGTTATGGCTTTGGTGGCTCATTATGATTTAGAGCTTCACCAAATGGATGTTAAAACTGCTTTTCTGAATGGTGATTTGGAGGAGGAAGTGTATATGGATCAACCAGAAGGGTTTATAACCACAGGAAAGGAAAATTTGGTGTGTAAGTTAAAGAAATCAATATATGGACTGAAACAAGCCTCCCGACAATGGTATCTTAAGTTCAATGATACTATCACATCTTATGGTTTTACGGAGAACACCGTTGATCGGTGTATCTACATGAAGGTCAGTGGGAGCAAGTTTATAATATTGGTCCTATATGTTGATGACATTTTACTTGCTGCTAATGATGTTGGATTGTTACGTGATGTAAAGAAGTTTCTCTCTAAGAACTTTGAAATGAAAGATTTAGGTGAGGCATCCTATGTGATAGGAATAGAAATATTCCGTGACAGATCACAGGGAATGTTGGGATTGTCTCAGAAAGCTTATATCAATAAGATTTTAGAGAGATTCAGAATGGAAAAATGTTCTGCGGGAATAGTTCCAATACAGAAAGGGGACAAATTCAGTCAAATGCAATGTCCCAAGAATGATTTGGAACGAAAAGAAATGAATTCAATTCCTTATGCTTCAGTGGTTGGGAGTTTGATGTATGCTCAAACTTGTACTCGGCCAGATATCAGTTTTGCTGTTGGAATGTTAGGTCGATATCAAAGTAATCCTGGTATGGACCATTGGAAGGCTGCAAAGAAAGTTCTTAGGTACTTACAAGGCACCAAAGAACACATGCTCACATATAGGAGGTCTAGTCACCTTGAAGTAATAGGTTATTCTGATTCAGATTATGCCGGGTGTATTGACACGAGGAAGTCTACATTCGGTTATTTGTTCCTTTTAGCTGGAGGGGCAATATCATGGAGGAGTGGAAAGCAATCTGTCATTGCTGCATCCACTATGGAAGCTGAATTTGTGGCATGCTTTGAGGCCACTGTTCATGGATTGTGGTTGCGGAACTTTATCTCGGGACTTGGGGTTGTTGTGACAAAGATAGCCAGGCCGCGAGAATTTATTGTGATAATTCAATTTGTCTTCTTAACGACAAGTACTCTAAAGGTGCTAAACACATGGAGTTAAAGTACTTGGTCACATTAAAGAAGAAGTGCGAAAATAGAGTGTCCATTGAGCATATTAGCACTAATCTAATGGTAGCGGATCCGTTAACTAAGGGATTACCACCTAAGACATTTTTTGGCCATGTCGAAAGGATGGGCATTATAGACAAGTCCTTGTTAGCATAATGGTAGTGAATGTGTATATATGCGTAACAGTTATTTGCTCTTTATGTTATGACACTCTGAGCTCATTTATAGTTGTATTTCTGCTTGTATCATTATAACATGATGGTCTTTGTTTAAGACTGTATGGTTGAGGCTTACGATTCACCTCATTAAAGATAATATTAAGTTAGATCGATGTTGTGATACATGGAAGGAATCATGTCGAATAAATGATGTGTGACCGCCATGATCCAATCAGTTTCAACTTAATTAAGGACAAGTCGGTTTGACATTATGGTGGATTTAATATATATTATGCGCACTTAAAGTTGTTATTAAATCATTAAGCCGTCATATGGGCCAAGTGGGAGAAATGTTGGAATTTTTTATCCATTAAGTGTGGCCCATATGAATTGAATATGACCCATATTAATTAAAGTGTAGGTTTTAAATATTAAATAACCTCTTTGATGGTTAAGAGGAGTTAAAGAATTTAAAACCGGGAGTTACAAAATAACTCCCTTCCTCTCGCCTATTAAAACGTACAGAATAACTCCTCTTTTCTCGATAAGTTTTGGAGAACTAAAAAAAGAGAGAGAAAAGAATCTTCAAGCCATCAAGAAGAAAAGAAAGGAAAAGGCAAAAAGGGAAGAAGATTAGTTTTACAAATCTCTAAACTATAACATGGATCAAGGTAAGTATATCAAATCCCATGTTCATGAATGATTTTTCTGTTTTGTGAGAATTATGATTTCCCAAGATTTTGGGCATTAAAGAATTTATCAAATTTCATTATATAGTAATCTCGGAATTTGCTTACATAGGATATTTGCTAAAGGATTTCAATATTTCAGAGATTAAACCAACTCTTCTATTTTGTGACAATCAATCCGTGATCCATTTGACAAAAAATCTTGTCTTTCACGAGAGAACTAAACACATTGAGTTAGATTGTCATTTTGTTCGTGAGAAAATTTCGACGGGATATGTTCAGCTTGTTCATGTTGGATCGCATTTTCAAATTGATGATATTTTTACTAAAGCTCTCCCAAGTACCAGCTTTCATTCCTATTGTCCAAGATGGGTGTTATTAATATTTACTCCCATTCTTGAGGGGGAGTCTCAGAAAATACAGACTGATCAAGATCAGGAAAATACTATGAATGAAACAGCAATGTACCGTGAAACAAAGGATAATTCAGCCTACACCTGGAAGGAATATTATAGAATGCAGCAGAAATATCTCGCAAGCTGTTGTGACACGTCATAGTCTGGTAGGATAGGATTTTGTAACAAATTATATTCTTTTTGTCATCTTCTTCTTTTAGAATGTATATATATAGTTGATAGGTCCTCTGTACATTTTATCAGATTTTAGCTCACAAATATTCAATTCAATGAAGATACTTTTCTTCTTTCGTGTTCTTCAATATAGTTGCATGAGTATTTCAATTCGTGACACTTTGGGATATTTGGCGTCAGAAAAAAAAAATAATTGGGAATAAACAGCTTAATGATAGAGAATTTGGGGCTACAGAATGTCATATTTGAACTTGATGCACAAATCGTTTCTTGATTGCTTTATTTTATTAATTTAGTACATGTCCGTGTTACCGTGACACAAGTATTTTGGTTCCAGACTATCCCTTTTATTTGTGTGCTCCGTTTTCTATATATCTATATATATATATATATATTTGAGGGGATTCTATATTTTATTTGTTTAAGTAACATAAAAACTAATGGGCTGAAAATATGAAAACAGAACACAATGAACATTAGAAATTATAAGAAAGCGTATAAAACGCTTATAGTGTACAAAGCATAGCATAGCTTCTCACTCATTTTATTACACACTGACATAAAAAAGAAATGAAGCTTCTCACCACACAAAAGAAGCCAAATGGGAACATTGGCAGGCATGCCTTATTCATTCAATTGAAAGACAGAAGCATCTCTTAACAGTTTGTTTTGCTTTTGGTTGCGGTATCTTTTTCAGTTTCTTCAACTTGTCTCTTGGGACCTGGTATCTTTTTCAGTTTCTTCAACTTGTCTCTTGGGACCTGGAAGGCGTTCTTTGTTCAGGAAATTCATGTACCATATAGCCGACATTTTTGGATATCTAACTAAACCATTGACGTAGTCCACATAATATATACCAAATCGAACGGTGTATCCTTCAGCCCATTCATAATTATCAAACAATGACCACAAGAAGTAACCTTTGAGATTGACACCCTCGCTACAAAACCATGCAAAAATCAAACCAATTAGATAAATGCCCAAAGTTATATTTATATTTATATTTGATGGACAATACTCACTCCATGGCTTGTTTCATATAAGCGAAATGGTCTTGAAAGAATTTAATTCTATACTCATCCTTACGAGCTTGGGTAATTGACAGAGTCTTGTCGTTTTTCTCATTCACTCCTACATAAAATTATATAAAACAGTGATATCATCACAGAGAGAGAGAGAGAGCAAAGCGAGCTTTAGCCACATAACAAGTTTGAAACTCCGTAGGGTACGCACAATTTGTAAAATAGAAACAAATAAAGAGAAGAGCCTGAGCTCGAGCTACATAACTAGTTTGAATATATTATATAACAAAGAATAATTATAGGATACTGACTATTACGTACCATTCTCCGTAATGTAAATAATGGGGTCATTATATGTATTCTTTGTGTGAACCAGAAGCTTGTGTATTCCCCAAGGAACAATAAACAACCAGCTTGAACCAGCCTGGATGCAGAAATCGAGAACCATGTTAACACATTTCAGCATTCTCCATGTTCATAACAAATAAAACAGGCCAGTTTAATTTGTATAATTATTTCCTCTTTAATTAAAGTTAAAGGGTCATTTAATTTACCTGTTCGCCAATTTTTTCTCCATTAGGTCGTTCAGCTATAAAAAAAAAAGGTTGATAATTGGTTATCAGGTTAGAAAACTCAAATGGTATAGTAAATAGATGATAGTTGTTTTCAAATTATGAAGCAAATTAAGAATACTTACTGAGAAATTGAGTTTCCTGGTCTGTAAAATAAGTTGGTGGTGTACCAGGTGCGGTAGGTTTATAGGCAGCCCAATTAGTGGTGTAATAGTTCATTCCAATAAAATCGTAGGACCCCTTTAGCAATTTTGACTGTTCAGTTGTAAATTTGGGTAAACGTTCTTTAACTCGTTCTCTCATAACCAACGGATAATCACCAGTCACTATAGGTGCCATAAACCTAGTAACAAAAAAATAAAATCAAACTGATTACATTTGTATTTGGGTATCTATTAAAATCAACATAATTTTTTTCTTATTAAACATAGGCCCTCTTGGGGAGGCCTTGTTAAATAATTAGCATTAATTACCATCCCCACATAAAATCGACAGCTCTTGAAGCAGCAGCAGCATCTTCTCGACTTCTAGAGTAAGGTTCATACCATGTCGTCATGTTAGTGATCCCTATTTTGCCTTTCTGAACCGCCTGTACATATATATTATCATTTATAGATCTGAATTATTGAATATTCAAGAAATAGAAAGGCCACCTCCTATATAACATAAAAATGAGGTAATTGCACTAAATAAGCATTTAATTATAAATGCGATTTATTTTGAATCTAGCTAATTTATTATATTCATAAATTGTGACCATTTCCATCTATAAAATAACACATCCTGATAGTTTTTTCTGTATATATCAACGGCTTCAGCATGAGCAAGAAGTAAATGGTGTGCAACAATATATGGTTCAGTTCCAGCATTCCCACCATGACAAGTGGTGTCAACTCCGCGAACACATCTATGCCTTAGAGCATCATCTTCTTTAGGTTGGCATGAAGGTGTACCATGACCAGGTGGAAAACCTCCAACGATGTACCCATTATGGGTGAATGTCCACGGTTCATTTTCCGTGATCCAAAATTTCACCCGATCACCAAATTCAAAAAAGCACACGTCCGCGTATTCAGCAAAATCTTGTCTATTGAGCACGAAATTTAAATGGTGTGATTGATTATTCAGAGATTTGTATTTATATAATTTAAATAAAAAAATGTCATGTAGATCGTGGTATAATTATGTTGATTGTACATAAATATTGCAACGCCTTAAGAAGTCGATGATCATGTAATGCACCAAATTAATTGAGTTACTTACACTATTTTTGGGCTTAAAAAGCCACCATACTCCTCTTCCAAGCAATTGGGAACGTCAAAGTGGAAAATAGTTGCATAGGGCTCAATTCCTGTGAGAAAAATTCATAATAAAGTCGATCTCGTAAATCACAACATATAATTTATTAAATTAAACTCTAGTAAAGGAAACGAAAAATATAGAACTGACCTGCAGAAAGTAACAAGTCAATAAGATCATTATAAAACTCGACACCTTCCCGATTGACTCCGCCGCTCAATCTTCCAGCTAACATACAAATGAAATTAAGTTCAAATGTTAACACTCATGATCGATATATATGATTAGTCATAGCCATTAATTTGTGTTATTGAAATGCCAAGAAATTATGTACGTACCTGGCAATATTCTGGACCATGCAATTGAAAACCTGTAAGCATCTATGCCCAGCTTTTTCATCGACGCCACGTCATCCTGTAATGTTGTAATTGGACGTGAGACAGATTAATCCATATATCCATATATGGATAAAAAGAATAAAAATCACAAATATTGCCATCAAGAGTGTAAAGTTGTGCTATTTTTGAATCAATATTAATTTACTTACCTTGAATTGATTAAAGTGGTTAATCGCAACGGTACCATTGCTCCCGTCAGCAATTTTACCTGTCATGTTCCCGTATTAATTCAAGATCAGCTATACATAATTAAAAAAAAAAAAACACATACACACACACAAACAGAAAGAGTGAAAACAAACCAGGCCTCTGTAGGCCGAAAACATCCCAGTTACTCAGGGTTCTACCACCATGTTTAAAACCGCCTTCGACCTGATCAAATATATCCCAACAGATTATTAACATAAGCAAAATAAACCCGAAAATTAAATAACACATTACCAGTACTAGTTTTAACATATATATATATATATATAATCAGATATTAATTACCTGATAAGCAGAAGTAGCGCCACCAAAGATAAAATCTTCACCGAAGTCGTGGCGGGTCAGCTTGCTGCCGACGTACTTGGTCACCTGACTAGAGCAAGTGTTTGGCTTGTTGGCCATTACGAAAATAAATTAAGTTGAAAATAAGAGTAATTAACAAATAGTAATTATGAGCTAGCTAGGTTTGGGTTGGTAGAAATGAAGAACCAAGATCATATATTTATAGCCCCAAATCTGTGCATGGCATTGCGTGGCCTACTTAATTATTCATTTCTACTTTTGGGGGTCATCAATTAAGTGATTTACATATATTAACATTAAACTCATATTTTATTACTCTTTATGATTGTTGGAGGATAAAGACAAGTTCCTGATCCTCCATTGCATCCCTTTTTTAATAGTTCAATAAGCTTTAGTTCTTGATGAATGTGGGAATAAATTAATACTGTTGGATAAATTTATATAGAATTAATATTATATTTCATGTGGTGTAGTACTGTTTTTTCATGCGTAGGCCCATGCATATGTATTTTTGCATTTGTCCGAGCTTTTCTTGTAGCATAATTTTGTGAAGGCTTGATGGGATTTACCAAGTTCTTCAATTGAAGTTCATCATCTTTATTACGAAGAAAAATAAAGAAAACTTCTAGCTAATATTATATATTAACTTTATATAAATCTAAAAAATCATTAAATAAATAAATAAATCAAAGAGACAGAGAATAACAAAATAACTTGATCAATTGTGACCTCCTAATTCAAATGTCACTTACTCACTTGTGCCTGATACTAGAGTGGGTCTAGTTGACTGATCAATGAACTAGACTAGCAAACCAGTGAGCTGGTCCAACCCAAAGCCTACTCGAGTTAATTGTTTCTGGCGACCGATTTAACCAGTGTTCTGAAAAACGATTAGACGCTAGGCAAACGGCAGATTAGTGCCTAGCGCCTAAACGGTGACTAATCGGGTCTACATGGGGATTTTTAGAATAGTGGATTTAACCGGATATTTTTTAAATTATATATATTATACAGATAAAGAAAAATAATTTGATCCCGAAAAATTATAATTCCTGTGAATGTCTGAAATTCAGTTATAATTGCTTGTTAGAAACATTTATGCCACCTTCCCTCTAATCACCAAGAGTCATTGGATACTCTTTTGCATGCATCTAGATTCTAGCACAATAATTAATGTGTTTTAATTTGTGCATCAGGGATCAATAAATACTTTGTGATTTATTCTTGGCCTACCAATCATTGCTAGATATTGCTTTATTCTAGATACTTACAAATTCGAACTTCAAATATATATTCTTTGCTGTTTTCTTAAGTTTCCATATATAGATATATAATGTGCGGATGGGATCTTCTATTGCAAAATGGTGTTTCATCTTCTATTCCACCGACGGATGATTGTCACGTGTATATAAAAATTACCATATGGAAAACCCAGAATTTAGGCATGATTTATGCTTCAAATTAATATGGTAACTTTTATACACGTGTCAATCATCCCGTGCGGTGGAATAGAAGATGAAACACTATTTTGCAATAGAAGATCCCATCCATATAATGTGTGTTAGCTTTTTACTGAAGCTTGGTGGGATGTAACTATATTAATGACCTCACCACTAATCATGCATGGGATCCTTTTAAAATCTGGCACATACACATAATTGAAGGGAAAATTGGAAATTCATCCTATAAGTTGACCTATTTTAAGATTCCGTCCTTTATATTGACAGGGTTTGGATTCAGTTCTATAAATTTGTTTCAAATTAAATATTTGGTCTTATATGCTTCGAATCTTTAGCTTTATGATCTTCTAAGTTACATCTTTAGTTTAGTTTTAGTCCTATATATTAAGATATTGTGCGTATTGGTCCTTTAAGTATAAAATGGACTATATAATTTCAGTCTTCCAAATTTATTTATTCTAGTGCTTGAAAAATGATATTAGAACCTAGGTTTATAAGAAATTTTAAGAATAATTTATTATATTTATGTAATTAACTTATGGTGAGGATATAATTATCTACAAGAAATTGATCTGGACGATTGTCCAAGATGTGATCATTAGAGGAGGTACTGTCAAATCTTATTGATGTACGAACAAGAACATCAGGAGAAGATAACATATTGGGATAACCAATATGTTGAACAAACAACAACAAAAGTAAGAAGAGAAACCTAGCAACACCGCAAAAGAATTTGACACACCGACTAAAGGACGAAAATGGCAACCTCATGAGTTTTTGAAAATAAAGTAATTTATAATAGTTTGAGTGTTTAAATAGTTTAGTGTTTAAGTTAATGTATTTCGAGTGCAAGCCTACTCAACGAGAGACCAAATAAGTTTTCTCCTCCCAAAAGAAAATTACTAATGTAATAATTTTCTTTAGTTCTTAATTAAAAAAGACTTTTATTTCAAAGATAGTACTTTGTGCAGCGTTGTGAACCCTCACCCGATGCGATTTTGGTCAAAAGAGTCATAAAATTCATTAAAGAATTATTTAACTTCTATACGAAGCATATTGAGCTTGATATGGACATAATGGACTATTTCCATTCAGGGATCCAAGATAAATTTGGAGATTGTTTATATATGACTAAATTGTTGAAGTCTATTAAGTTATAGGACCAAAAACAAAATTGTTAAGTTAAAGGATGAATATCTAAACATTTGAAAATTAAAGAACTAAAATACAAATGTGACAAGTTGGAGGACTAAATCAAATATGGGTCCAAGTTGTAGGACTTAAAATCTTATTTTTCCCAACCGAATTACAAATGTTCTTTTTGGATTAATTTTGAGTTGCGGATATATGTTGTCTTTTATGAAAGCTTGTGGGGTCTAAAAGTAACAATTATCGATATTAATAATCTAAGATTATGTTTGTTGATGTGCGTTTTGGTCAACAATCAAAAATATGTAAAAGATTTAACACGTGGAAATATAAGCGTGCGTAACGCGTGTTTATTTATGACTAATTCTCGCCTTTTTGCATAATGCCGAGCCGAATTATTGGGGTCGGTCTTTCTTACAATCTTCCTTTTTCGTGCCTTTTTTTCCTCTCTCCTTTTCTCTCAAAAATGAGGATTTTTATACCCCTCAAGTAAGTGGGTTTTCAATATCATCTTTTCACTAATCAACCATTAATTAGTAAAATAATTAAAGAAGGACACATGTCCCTCTCCAATTGTGCATGTCACCCAATTCTTGCCACTTGGTGACTCCTCTCTATAACTTTCTCGACATATGACAGCTTTTCGATACCAATAAAGCGTTAAGCATGGGCATGTATGGGCAAATGGTTATTTTTATGAATATGTCGCGCATCGTTTCCGCCAAAATTTGTGCTCGGGGCTCGGGGCTCGAGCTCGGCGGTCATGTCTTGTGGTTGGGCTCGGTAGCGGCGAGCCTAATCCATGATGTGTCGCGCACCGTTATCGATGTCACCGTAGGTCCCCCACTCGGACGTGTCCGGATCGATGCGTGGATTAATTTCTTCCACTCGGCTCGGTGTCATCAAAGCCCCCAAGTTTAATTCGGAGAGAAGAATTTCTCAAGTCGGAGTTAAACTTTAATGCTAATGATGAACATTTAATGGGGAAACGGATTTCTCAAAGGTTTTGTTCATTCCCGACATCCGCCGCGTAGTGATTAATGCCTCGAAACGGGCGCACTAATTGGGTTGCCATAATGACAGACACATGGCATCTTGTGGTTGGACCAATCTTGCGCAGAATCGAAAGGTACGTCATTCTGTCGGGCGTGGGGACGCGACGTTCTCGACATGTTTGACGGCTTTTTGAGTTTAAAAGCGCGTCTTTTCGAATAAACGTTTTGTTTATCGAGGGAACTACATCTATAAAACCTCTTTTTCCTCCATTATCCACTTTCGCATCCATTAACCTTTGAGCTAGAGTGACTAAGACCGAGCAGAAATTTTGGTCGGCTTCCAAAGTTCGAGACTTCAAACTTAGGTATTTTTTGAAACACTCTCCTTTACCTATAAAATGTCTTCTTTTGAGGATAGTAGGAGTCGTAGTTATAGTGTAGAGGTTGAAATCGAAGATCCCCCCTCTGAACCTTCTGTTTATTTCTCACCAGAGACGGCCATCTCCGCCTCATAGTCCGAGCATCATTAGGATTCTTTTCCAGATTCTTCTCGAGGTGGAACGTCTTTGGAGCGGACGCATACTGTCTTTGATCCGACGCCTGACCGTTTTTAGAGAAGGAACAGTGTATCAACCCGGACTGGCACGAGAGAGTTCCGACGAAGGATCCCCAAGCGCTGATCTTAGGCAGTATCAGCAGGAGGAAGAGAATATGGACCCACCGGAGCCGGAACGCGACAATGCGGAGCGGGTAGACGAACCCTCCGGTGATTCGAGGCCAGAGAGGCCACAAGGGCCCATGGGCCATCGTAATGGCGACGGCCAGCAAGGAGGGGGCCCTCGCCTTCGTGTCGAGCCTCGGTGGACGCCGTGCGATATAAACGATATTCCTAGCATGTTGATGATCCGGGAGGTGGATGAGCTCCGGAGGTACCATATTCCAAGTGGCATCAATTTTTGGGTACCGGACGGCACAGAGGTTCCTCAAGTACCCACCAAATGTTGTTTGGCCATATTTGCCGCCAGCCTTCAATATGGGTTGCGATTTCCACTGCCGGTTTTTCTTACACGATGGTTTTGCAAGTGGGGTATGGATCCGACCCAGGTGCACCCTATTTCTTGGGGTAGGATCATCGGTCTCCTGGTGATGTTCCACCTAGAAAAATATCCTCGCCCTAAATTCAAAGAGATGAACGAGCTCTTTATATGGCGAGCGACTCCTTCATCTCGGGGTCAGCCGTCCGGGTGGTATTACGTACAGACCCGACTGGGGTATCCGGACGGCTTGGTGGAAGGTCTCCCTTCATCTTTGAAGGAGTGGAAGGATAAGTGGCTCTGGGTGAGCGGCGAGTGGCAGGCTCGCGTGGAGGATGGGGAAAGGGAAACTGTTCTTCATCCTCCATCGAATTTTATTTTTGGTTACAGTAAGTCTTATCTTTTCTCCTTTCTCTGCTTTTGCTGTTTATTGTTTCCTTTTGTGATTGACTTTGCTTCTTTTTCGTCTTTTTACCTTTACAGAGAACCGGGCATCAAAGGGGCCTCTGTCGGCCACCTTTATCCGAAGGTCGAGAACATCCAGGCCGGGGGCATCATGGATAGGCGGATTGACAGTTGGCCACGAGGCCAATCGCCGCGCTTGGCGATTTGAGGCCGCTCGCCTCCGACTCCGAGGCCGAGGGGACGGCTCGGGACGAGGCGGCAGAGAGGGAGGAGGTTGGGGAAGAGCCCCAGCAGAACCCTCCCGTGAATGAAGTACGCCCATCTCTCCGGGAGCATGACTAGAACGGAGCGAGCCGCGCCGTCTCCCGCAATGGCCATCTGTGGGAAGATCGTTTGTGCCGTTGGGCAAATACAAACCTGAGTCGAGTGAAAGGGCCGTTAGAGATAAACATAGTATTTCTTACACTTCCTTTTGAAATATTTTTTGTTTTCTTTTGACCTTTTAACGGTGGTTGCTTTTTGTAGGGCGTGGCTTGGATTCGCGCACGCACGCCCGCAGCGTGAGGAACACGGCCGCGGCGAACTGGCGATCGCGACCCAACCGCAGATGCGGAGGTGGCTCGGAGAGAGCGAGATATCCGGCCGATAAACGTCCCCGATGGAGGGCGGAGGTAATGGAACCTCCTCTTCAAAGGAGAAGAGGAGGGATTGTGATGGAAGAGCAAGGCAGATCAAGGGGTTGGTCGACGGCCACGGAGCATCGAACGAAGGCCACGAAGGGGAGGTCCGCGAACTTTCTCAGATGACCTCGGCCGGGAAGGTCACTTCATCCCTCCAAATCGATGAGAGATGAATACTGCGAGGGAATGATTGGACTACGCCTCGATGGTTTGTAGAGTTTTTCCGATGCGCCACGCCGACGGAGGAGCGATTGAGAGTTTTACCGAGAGGCGGGTCGGGCCGCGATGAGTGTCGGCTCGTGCCTGGACAAAAGGCATCGAGCAATTCTCGCTCGGAGATCGGCCGAGAAACAAATTGATGTGCCATGGGAATGTCCGGCGGATCATTGGGCTCTATGGCATGCACCGGGGAACTCGTGAGCCGGAGAAAAATACGCTGATCCGGGAAAGGCGGCACGGGGACTGCGCAGGAGGCCTATGCTACCCTTCAAGGGGGTACAAGAATCGTTAAAGACCCAAGCGGATGAGGCTACGGCTCGGGCCAACTCGAGAGAGAAATCGCTACGAGGGCCGAGCGCAGAGCGAGATCAGGCCCGCAGGACCAAGAGAAGCTTAGGGCTAAGGTTGCCGAGCTGAACGTGTTGCCGCACGCCGGGCCGAGGAAATGGAGAGGCGTCTAGCCGATGTCTGCAGAGA
Organism: Rehmannia glutinosa; assembly: GCA_016081115.2. Lineage (NCBI taxonomy): Eukaryota > Viridiplantae > Streptophyta > Magnoliopsida > Lamiales > Orobanchaceae > Rehmannia > Rehmannia glutinosa. Next base: position 16,788,051 of record CM071934.1, read on the forward strand.
GGCCGAAGAAACTACTCATCGGCAAATTGGAAGCTCGCACACAGGCCGTTGAAGCTTACAAGGACTCGAGGAGTATGCATTTATGTTAACTGCGCCATGCGACTAGCCTCGGAGAAATTCTCGATTTGGTTTAAGGCCGGCAGATTTGTTGCTCGGCTTGAGGAAGATCCGCCCTCTTGGAGGCCGATCTCGATGCTCTTCGGCCGAACTTTGCCGAGGCTCCTAATGTTCGGGGCTCTCCTCCTCCGGACGTGGAAGAAGTCGCCTCCCAGTGCCGTTGAAATTCCGCCCCCCGCTTCCCGTCTTGATCTTTGTTTGCCCTTTTTATTTACAAGCTTTCATATGTACTCAGTAGGTAGGTGACTTGGCCTCGTGCCTTGAGATGTAATGGGCTCTCCGCGCTTCTTCCCTGTGTAAATACTTTTGTAGTAGAAATGAACTCTTCTTTCTATCACCTGTGTATTTGTTTTAAGCTTCTTTGCATATCTAGCTCTTCTCCTTTTGTAAGATTGTTGCATGTCTTCTTTTTCCTTTTATATTCCCAAGTATAGCTAGATTTAGTGCTTCGAATAAGGGACTTTACTCGCCTTAATTGATTCTCGTACTCGGTATATGAACCTGATCTTTATTTTGTATTTGGTACTTGGTGTATAAACCAAGTCTTCATTTTGTGCTCGGTGTGTACATCGAGTCTTTGTTTTGTGCTTGGTGCGTAACCAAGTCTTTGTTTTGTGCTCGGTACGTAACCAAGTCTTTGTTTTGTGCTTGGTGCGTAACCAAGTCTTTGTTTTGTGCTCGGTGCGTAACCAAGTCTTTGTTTTGTGCTCGGTGCGTAACCGAGTCTTTGTTTTGTGCTCGGTGCGTAACCAAGTCTTTGTTTTGTGCTCGGTGCGTAACCAAGTCTTTGTTTTATGCTCGGTGCGTAACAAGTCTTTGTTTTTAAGGATAAATCCGCATTGTGGGCGGGTTGCCCTTTTTCATCATGCAAAGGACGTACCCGAGATGACTTTTCGGCATTCAGCTTCAGCTGAGGCGATTTTTACTGTCCTCGGCACGTAGCCGAGGTGAGTAAAAACTTCGTTTCCCTTTAGAGAGCTCACAAAATATCAGATGAAAGGATAATTCCTTGGAATCCTATCTGGATCATAAACCGAGATCTTTATTGATAATACCGTTTCAGGTATGCTACATTCCATGGATGCATAAATTTTTCTCCACTCAAATATTCTAGCTGGTACGCCCCACCAGATAAGACGTGGCTGACCCGAAATGGGCCCTCCCAGGTTGGCTTCAATGGGCTGGGTTCAACACCCGTTATCTTTTTCAACACAAGATCGCCGACCTGAAATCTCCTTTCCTTTACTTTCGAATTGTAGTACCTTTCGCTCCTTTGTTTATACACGGCATTTTTCATCTCGGCACTGCACCTTTTTTCTTCGAGCAGGTCTAGCTCGGCTCGGAGCGCAGCCTCATTGCCGTCTTCAGAAAAATTTGCAATTCTGAAGGTAGGGGCTCCAATCTCAACAGGAATCACCGCCTCGGCTCCATAAGCCAAAGAAAAAGGTGTTTCTCCAGTGGCCGCTCGATGCGTCGTTCTGTATGACCATAGTACACCGGGTAGTTCCTCCGGCCAATTACCTTTAGACTCCTCCAATCTCGCCTTCAAGGTATACTTGAGTATTTTATTAACGGCCTCAACTTGTCCATTCGACTGGGGATGGTATGGAGTTGAGAAGTGGTTTTTAATGTGGAAACCTTCACAAAAGTTTCGAAACCTCCGGTTATCGAATTGTTTCCCATTGTCTGTAACAATCGAATGCGGTATCCCGAATCTACATATAATGGACTTCCATACAAAACTCACAATCTTTTCCTCATCTATTTTCGCAGAGGTGATGGGTCAAAAGTTACTCTAGAAAACCATGTGCAAGTGCACCTATCGTTTTGTAGTATAGATTATTGAGTACCGAGTGTCATTCCCACGAGGATTGTAAGTACTAATAATTACCGTCTTTTTGTTATTTAATCTAGCAATTTTCGAGTTTTGTTTGTTTAATGAAAATGAAAAAAAGAGAATTTTAAAATAATTGCAACTTACAAAAGATCAAATAAAAATAGATTGTAGAATTAAGAAATCAAGAGCTAGAAATGTGTTTGAATGTAAATCCCTCTAGAATGTTTTTGTGATTTAACAAGATAAAAATACAACCATAATCCCTTAGCAAAAACCAACCTCTTTTAGTAAAATCTCATGTTTCATGGATCAGTAGAAATTCCCGATTTAAAAACCTCTATCGAGCGAATAACTTCTAATCTCAAGTTGATTAACTGAAATCTCTTTCTAGTTAAAACCCCCAAGACAACATTATAACAATTTGTGAATTCCCATATTAGGTTTGACCCTAATCCAGAAGATTTATGTCATCCTATATCTAGGATTGCATGTAACTCTTTTCACTTATATAGGTTCTATTTCACCATTAATCTCTCGATTTCCTGATGAAAAATAAACTTCAAATCAATATTGCATATACCAATTTGAATGAATAAAGCATAATATAAGTGAATCACACAAAACATGAAGATTTTATTAAAAACATACAAACCTTAATCACAAATTCATTCTAGAGTTCATTACATTCAAACACTAGAAATTTAACTACACATGGCTTTGTCAAAAGAGTATACTACACAAGAAGATATGAATAAAATGAACATGGTGTACTTAGCTCTTATTCAAGACCAATACAAGACTTCCTCCTTGGTTGATTGCAATGATGTTGAGCTCCAAGCCTTCTCCTCTATTGCTCTTCAACTTCCAACTCTACCCCTCTTTTATCCTCTCAATGTGTTTTGCTTTGAAACTTAGAATATACAATGAATATACAATGAATCTCTCTATCAATGAATACTACATGAATTATCTATTTCCAACTCAAACTCTTGGCTTTTATAGGCACCATCTTTGTGAAAGAACACATCAATAATGCTAACAAATGCTCCACTTCCATGGTTGTTGGTTGAATCATTGTGTGCACATTCATGGTTGAGTTGGTTGAATCATTGTGTCCACATGACAATTGAGGGAATAATAGAGCTTGGTGCATCAAAATGAGGTGTAAAAGTTGCTCAAAGGTTGTCAAAAAGCAAAAAGGGAAAGTCTCCATAATTTCCGCCAATGTAAAAACTACCGATTTAAAAGACGGGCAGGCCGTGTTTTTGGATTTTTTCCAACATGGCCGCTTGAAAAGCACGGCCTGGCCGTGTTTGGTACGTCGGGGTCGAAAAATTGCTCGTTTTTTACTTCTAAAAAGCACGGCCGTGCTTAAAAACACACCCGCCCGTGTTTGATCGAAAAAGGCCCCGAAATGACGCGTTTAGCTTGGGATTTTGAGTGTTTTTGCATCCGAAACCCCGGGTATGTTTTGACATGAAACCATGGCCCAAAATTCACCAAAAACAGCTCCAAATCATCAATCTATACCAATAAAAGCACCTCGGAGTAATGTGAACTATGTACAATCAAACATTTATGAAACTAACAATAAAATAACTCAAATCATACTTAAATATACACATAAAACATGCATAAAAACACACTTATCAAGAGGCTCCGCCTCGCCCATTTTGTGAAATAGTCCACCGCCACAATGGCATATTTGACGCCCCCTTTGCCGGTGGGGAGTGGTCCGATAATGTCCATTCCCCATTTGGCAAACGGCAATGGGCTAAATACGGAGGTAAGTTGCTCAGGATGATATCCGACTGCAAGACGAATCTTTGGCACCTCTCGCATCTTTTGACGAGATCGGTTGCATCCTTCCTTAGGGATGGCCAAGAGTATCCTTGTCGTATTAATTTATAGGCCAATGTCCGCCCCCGTGGTTTCCGCATATTCCTCGTGAACCTCTCAAGTGCATAATCTGATCTGTCTCGGAAAGGCACCGTAGGAGTGGGACGGAATATCCTCATTTGTATAGGATGCCATCTACTAGTGTAAACCGAGCCGCTTGGGTTCGTAGTATTCTGGCCACTTTGTTTTTAGGTTGAACTCCTTTTTCTAAATACCGAACGATTGGGGTCATCCAGGTGCCGCTCGGCGGTTTAGCTTGTATATATCTTCTTTGCGCCAAGTGACGGGCAAACAATTGTGTGATGAGGACATCCGCGATGACATCCGTCCCTCAAGGCCGAACCGATCCGAGCTAAGGCATCCGCCGCATGTTCTCGGCTCGGGGCACATGTAAGACTTTTGTCTTAAAGTGTGATAGTCTCTTCTTGACCAAGTCCAAATATTGTGCGATTTTTGCTCTTTCGCCGTACTCACCGTTGATTTGATGAACGACGGTGAGAATGTGTACCAACATTGTTTTAGGCCCACGTAAGCGTCATATCTAAGCCTCGCGAGAAGTGCCTCGTATTCGGCCGTTGTTTGTTGCGGGAACTAAAATCGCACGGCCGAGCAAAGATAGCATTTTTGATTTGGATCGACATCACAATTCCGCCCCGCCGGCCTGCGGTGGAAGAGAGTCAACGAACAATTTCCATTCTTGGTCTTCCATAACTTCCAATCGTATGAAAGGTGTGAATTCGGCCACGAAGTTGGCTAAAGCCTGTCCTTTTATTGCTGACGTGGTTCGTATAGAATGCCAAATTGACCGAGCTTGACGGCCCATTTGATCATCCGACCAAGATCGGTCGGTGTAGTACTTGCTTTCGTGGGTAGTTCGTCAAGACTATAATCTTGTGCTCTAGAAAATATGGACGGAGTTTCCGTGCAGTTGATTAATGAATAAGCCAACTTTTCCATTGGTGGATAACGGAGCTCGGCGTCATGTAACGCTGGCCGGTGTAATAGACCGGATGTTGAATAGAACCATCTAACCCGATTAACACCGAGCCGATGGCGTATTCGGATACCGCCAGGTACAAATACAAGTCCTCCCTTGGGTAGGTTTTTGCAATATAGAATTGAAGAAAGGTGTTGTTTGAGGATTCAAAGCCAGTCTCTTGCTCGGTCCACTCAAAATTTTTGCTCTTTTTATAATTTCAAAAAAGGTTTGCACTTGTCTCGTGGATCGCGAGACAAATCGGTTGGCGGCCAATCGGCCTCTTAGGCTTTGTACCATTTTCACAGAATTTGGGGGTTCTAGATCGATTATGGCTTTTATTTTGTCTGGGTTAGCTTCGATTCCCCTTTGGTTGACCATATACCCCAAAAAATTTACCCGAGCCGACCCCAAATGTACACTTTCTCGGGTTTAACATCATCTTGTACTCTCTTAAAACAACAAACATTATATTAAGATCGTTTAGATGATCGATATATACAAATGATTTCACCAACATGTCATCTACATGACTTCCATAGTACGACCTATCATTTTCTCAAACATCTTATTTACTAACCTTTGGTAGGTCGCACCAAAGATTCTTCAACCCGAAGGTCATCATCTTGTAACATAAATTCCACGAGCAGAGAGAAGAATGATGTATTTTCTTCATCATCTGGGTGCATTCGATCTGGTTGTAACCCGAGTATGCATCCATGAAGCTCATCACTCGTGTCCCGCCGTGTCATCTACCATATAGTCAATATTTGGTAATGGATAACCGCCCTGGGGGCATGCCTTATTCAGGTCGGTGAAATCTACGCACGTGCGCCATTTGGCCATTGCTTTTTTTTTTACCAAAATAGATTGGCAACCCATCGGGATAGAGAGCTTCCGGATAAATTGATTATCTAACAACTTCTTCACCTCGGCCTCAAGTGTCGCTTGTCCGGGGTACGAAGTTTGCGCTTTTTCTCGATAATCTGGGCGAACGTTAGATCAATATTGAGGCGGTGGCATGCATGCTTAGTGGTCAATTCCGGGCATATCCGCATGGGTCCATGCGAAGACGCCAAGATTATTTCCCAAAACTCAATCGGCTCGGTTCGATATGGTTCGGGAGATCATGACCAATACGTAGTTGGCGCCCCGCTGGCCTTCCGACGTTGATTGCATCAACCTGTTTCTACGGTTCCGCCGTTTTTTCTTTTCTTGCTCGCTCTCTTTGATCCGCAGGGCAACTCATCTTCGATGGGCGCTCGTTCTCGACGCGCCGCCTTCTTCCATCATCGGTTCCTTCCCGTGTCGACGACCGGATTATCCTCCCGAACGATCACCACTTTCCGCCGGGCTCTTCCTTGGCGGGGATCGCCTTGCGTGGTTCCACCTGTTTTTCCTCGTTCCACCACGTTAATCTCCACCGGCCGGAGTTTGAGAGAGCATTCTCGTGACTCCCTTTGATTCTCTTTATGTATAGCCTCGCCATCGATGTTAGGAATTTTATACAAAAATGATATATTGAAACGGCCGCTTTTATATGATAAAGCAATGGCCTCCCAATGATAGCATTGTACTCCGAATCGGCGTTGATTATTTTGAATGTTGTCATGATGGTCCGTTTATACAACCCTTGTCCCATTTGGATGGGCAAATCAACTTCCCCGAGCGGGACTATTCTTCCTCCTCCAAACCCCGCACGCTATCGTTGCATGGACGGATATAGCTATCGTCCACGTTCAATCTTCTAAAGGCTCGGACGTAAATAATCGATGAGTAGCTTCCAAAGTCGATCAAAATTCTATGGACCGGAATACCCAAAATCGGTGCAAAAGAATGACGGGGGGTCGAATGAGGGTGGACCACCTGGTCGGCATCCGCATCCGAGAACATAAAATGGTGGGTTGGCCTTCCTTGATTTCCGCCACCCGAACTTGCTTTTGGCGTTGGCGGCCTGTCTAACATCAACCTTTCTTTTTCTGGTTGGAGCGGCTATCCTCATGTGTTAGTATTGATTCGATTTACACTCATCATGAGGATCTCCTACCCGGTTCTCGCGGTGGTGGCGGCGAGAGAGCCTGGATTGGTTACGCTCCGGTTGACACTCGAGCGATCGCGGTGGGGGCGGTAGTTCATGAACGTATCTTTTAAGACCGCCTTGTCGAACAATTCGCATAATTTCTGATTAGATCTCGGCACTCATCCATGCTAAGTACTTGTGGGCGTGAGTAGTCGGGCCGGTTTCCCATTGTAGAGACCGACCGGGGATTTTTAACTTTGGCGGTAATGGGGTCGCCAGATTCAGGAAAATGGCGACATAACAGGTGGTTGGTTCATTGCTTGGGGCGGTCTTCGAGACTCGCTTTTCCTGCACCGCCTTCTAATTCGTTCAAAACGGCGGCGAAGGCGTTGTATTTCTACATCCCGTTCGCCATAGGCTAGGGCCTTGATCCGATTGACCCTAAGTCGCTACCGCTCATCCGAAACCCGAGTCGGGAACTTATCGATCGAGTTGGGCGAAAAGGATCAACTCCCGGTTGTCCGGCGAACACCGAGCGGGCATGGCGATGTCGTGTTGGCTCTCGGTAGTGACTCCGCTACACGACTTTGCCCTTCCTCATCTTCTCGCGTCCGCCTTCATCGTCACGACGAACACGTTGTTCATTACCTAAATCGGCTTCTGGGCTTCGTCATGAGGAAGCCCAGAACTTGAGGATTGATATTAACATTTAGTTATGGATTGAGTGGGTTAGTATTAACAAGGAGTGGAGGAGGTGCTTGAGAGTTTGTGGTAGCGAGAGTTTGTGATATGAGTTGGTTCATTTTTGTACAAAAGTTGGGTTGGTAATTAGCCGAGCGAAAGGAAATAAAGTAGTGCTCCCGCTTCTGTTTGGAGCATATTTTGGCCATTAGTAGTTTGGCGGTTTGGTTGTTAGGGTGTTTTTCTTCATCAAACGAGCATTTTCGATTGTTGACTCATTTTTTATTACGAAAAAGACAAACGTTAACTTTACCTGGTTTTTACTTAACCTACATGCCTGGAACTCCGATCGACCAATACGGTGCCCTCCTTCTAGCGCCAATTTGTTGACGTGCGTTTTGGTCAACAAGCAAAAATATGTAAAAGATTTAACACATGGAAATATAAGCGTGCGTAACGCGTGTTTATTTATGGCTAATTTGCGCTTTTTGCATAATGCCGCTTCGAATTATGGGGTCGGTCTTTCTTACAATCTTCATTTTCGTGCCTTTTTTTTCCTCTCTCATTTTCTCTCAAAAATGAGGATTTTTATACCCTCAAGTAAGTGGGTTTTCAACAGTCATCTTTTCACTAATCAACCATTAATTAATAAAATAATTAAAGAAGGACACATGTCCCTCTCTAATTGTGCATGTCAGCCAATTCTTGCCACTTGGTGACTCTTCTCTATAACTTTCTCGACATGTGGCGCTTTCGATACCAATAAAGCGTTAAGCATGGGCGGGTATGGGCAAATGGTTATTTTTATGAATATGTCGCGCATGCGTTTTCCCGCCGAAATTTGTGCTCGGGGCTCGGGGCTCGGAGCTCGGCAGTCATGCTGTGGTTGGGCTCGGTAGCGGGCGAGCCTAATCCATGACGTGTCGCCCAAGATCGCTATCGACGTCACCCGTAGGTCCCCACTCGGACGTGTCAGGCCGATCGATGCGTGGATTAATTTCTTCCATCTCGGCTCGGGTGTCATCAAGGTTATTCAACTCGCTCCTAGATAGGGTTATTCTCCATAGTGAACTTGAATTTGTAGGAGTGTAAGCGTGTAAGATATTAGATATATGTCTATACAGAGGGAGAGACTCTAGCAATGTTGAAAATTTGAGTCGAGGACAAAATTTTATCGACATAGTATCACTTGGGAGTTGGGACAAATTATCTTGCTCGTTTCAAAAAATTCCACAAAACCAATCTCTCGATCATTCTTTGTGATATAAACCGATTTTATCATCCGAGAAACAGACAGCGCTACAAATTAAAAAAAAAAGTGTAATTTAGCGACATAAATTTAGCGGTTCTTTAAAACCATTACAAAATGAGTATATGATGGCGGTTTGACCAACCGTTGAGTTAAGTAAATAAATTAAAAGGTTGAAACTTTCGTGGCATTATTACGCTGCGGTTCGGAAAAACCGCAGAAAAAAGATTTTGGTGGCGGTTGAGTTGCGGCGGTTGTGGTAATTATCGTGACTATTTCAAATTAACAATTTATTTGCTATATTTTAGTAACACTTATGTTCTCACCGTTGACTTTACAAATATATATATATATATATACATATATATTTATTTTTATTTAGGTTATTAATTATAACGAATTAAAATTAGAAAAAAGGGTTTTTTTTTAGGGTTTTGAATCGTAAATCAGAATCAAAACTTGAGCAATCGCTGGTCTTCTCTCTCACATACAAGTACTTCTCTTGTGTCGTCGACAATCCCGTCGCCGCTTATCGCTTAATCGGTAGTCCACCATCGACAATCCTACCCGCCGTAGGCAAAACCTCGATACATGCTTGCGATTTCTCGCAAACAAAGCCAATTTCTCGACGATAGCTAGCGGCGGCAACCACATATAGCGAAAGTATTTTTCTATCTACTTTTTCTCTCAGCACGTTATTGTGGCTTCCGCTTTCGCTTCTGCTCTGATTCCGCGCCATAGACTCTTCCGGTTTCCTCCATTTGTCGTGAGTTTTAGTATAAAACCCTAATTAAATCTTTATATATAGAAATTAGAATGTTCTTGGTAAATTTTTTATCTTGATGTTTGGATATCAAGTTGTGATTGTTGAATTTCTGTGTGTTAGAATGTAATTATATGTGCGAAACTGTTGTTTGCATGTAAAATGTACCTTAATTTCTGGCTATCTATGTATATGTTTGATTCCACATGGGAAAATGGGTGTTTGACATTTTAATCGAATTTCATTCTCTTTTTGATTTTCTCTGCGATTTTCTTTAATTGTTTTTGTAGTTTATTATGTTGGTCATGTTTTTTGCGTAAAGAGAATTAGTTGATTGGTTGATGCATTTGAATGTTGTTATTTTGGTCTACTTGTTAAAATCGATGTGTATATTTTAGTGCTTTGGTTGGTTGTTTGCCTTCTTTATAGTGTCTAATATCTAGTTATTCAAAGAGTGAATTCATATTTTCTTTTTATTCTTTGTCTTCCCCGAATCCTTTGTATTTAGTCAAGAAGAGTATGTCGGGCCGTATTCTTTGTGTATTTATGTTGTTTTTAAGACATTTGGATGATTCCAACAGATTTATAAATAGTTAGAATTTTGTTTATGAAAGTTTGAGAGGTTGAAATGCTTATAGAGTATAGATTACTACAAATTGAGTTATGGTTTTAACTTGAAAAGTATATGTGCCATACTTATGTTTGGCTTGGATTGACAATAGTGACACTATAAGTCTATAACATAAATGACATTAGGTAATGCCTAAAAAGTGTTACCTAATAGCCATAAAATGTTAACATAGACAAAAGGTAACACTTTGATCGATCTTTGCATTGCCCGTGCTACCTATAGTCTAAGATATTACTTTTGGTAGCTTTTAGTAACACTTTTTTAAGTGTTACATTAAGTCTTCTATAGTAACACTTTGAAGTAACACTTCTAAAATGTTACATAGTACATCTCATGTAGCACTTTTATACAAAATGTAACACTTTTGATTGTAAAATAGTGTTTTACTCCATTTTAAACAGATGTATATTAAATAAAAAAATTGATGTTGAAGCCCTGGTAGGACTTTTTTACAACGCTTTGAAAACCGATGTCGTTTATATAATACACATCGATTTTTAAGCGAGGTATTTTAGGAATAAAATCACTATTAAAGCCCCTAATGTTAAAAAATGGGTTTTGACAGCGGTTTAAAACCGATTTCCTTTCTATAATAGACATCAATTTCCGTTAAAGGTAGCGGTTCAAAACTGATGTTGCTTGAACCAATTTTTACAGATATTTAACATCGGTTAGAACCCATGTCTATTAGTTTGAATAACACTCGTTCTGCTTTTTCAGAATTTTTGTTTGTTTAATAAAAAGTCTAAAGAAATAATAAAGACAATATTACAAATAAGAAAATGTGGTTACAAATATTACAAAAAATACAATGTTTGCTTTTTATAAAGCCACAAAAGTTTCTACTCAAATTCCAATTCTACCAACCAGCAAAAAGTATAGAAAGTACAATATGTAACCAACAAGAAAATCTTCATCTTTTTCACCCTACATACAAAAGAAAAATCAGTCTCTATTCAATCAAAGACAAACCATATAATCACAATTTTGAAAATGCAGAGCACTTAGGCCTATATGTTGATAAAAATAAAAATAAAAAATATCATAGTTAACACTGAAGATTAAAAATTGAAAACCAAGTTTGGAAACTAATCAGTGTCACATACATGTGACATTGATGGAATAAAAAACAACAAATCCAATTGGTTTTTCATTTTACTTTGCTTAACAAACATGGACTATATAACAATTTGATCTATTAACAACCTTCCTTGTTAGATTAAGTTATTGGTAATATAAGAAGCATCCAACTAAAAGACTTAATATTATTTTTCCATATATGCAAAACCAATTCAACAACACTCTCGGGAAATACAATGAAGAATCTACACAAAGTTGTGAAGTAAATATATTCATTCAATTCCACTAATCTTACTCTATTGAAGCATATACAAATTCGAAAACTTAAATCAATACAAACATGACATATGGGTTAATCCTCGTAAGATATATATTGCTTGAATGAATCTTAAACAGGAAGAATAACACGTTCTTCTTCTTAGTAATGTTTTAGGGGGGATGGTGGTAAGACAAGCTTCCATATAACTTGGAAAGCCACATCCAATTTTTTAAAATTTGAATATGTAACGCCCACCCCTATTAATCGCTATTAGAAAATATATAAATAACACATTCTCGACTACGGACTCTATTTAAAACGTATAAATATTTTTTTTTTTTTTTTTTTTTCTGTGTAAATTTAATAATGCACGATCAACAAAATAAACTCGTATATTGCAACAAAGATTTTATCATTTAGATGCGAAAGGCGATAACCCCGTTTGTATGTAAATACGGTGACTAGATATACAAACCTAGAACTCAAACCAAAGACACTATTTACATATTTTTACAATAGAGTTTCAAAAGTTATATACGGTATGAGTTCCTACATATAACACAACAAAAGCCAAACCAAAATGAACCAAAAACAAGCCCGACAGTCGTCATCGGCCATATCCTTCATTCTCAAAATCGACGAAGCTCCAAAGATTGCACAAAGAAGCTAACAGCTCAGGTATTCTCATGCTCACCGCAATGCATGAACTACATGAGCTAAAGCTCAAAAAGTAAAAATCATGCATGTCCAAAAATATTAATGTTTTTCCAACATGTAATGCTAACCTTTAAAAATTAATGAATTCAAAATACTTTTCTCAAATCATTTTCTATCATTTGGGCCCATGACCCAACTACTATGCAGGAAAAGAGCTCTCCACACAACAATAATCAAATGATCAATAATATCGTTTGATGTTACGTGTGGACCATCCTCCCCGGCCCAGCCAAGGGTCCCCTACTTGCGTCCCTTATGTCCGCCAAGAAGATCCCACCCGGCATGGTCATAACACGTACCCACAAATGGTCCATCCTCCCGTGACCCACCGAGAGCCCATCTCCCATCTAGCTCTGTGTTCACCGTGAAAGTACCCCACTTGCTATACCTAAATATATATCAAAAGCACTCAACGTGCCTCTGCACTAGCAAGAGTCAAGAAACATTCATTCTCTTCCAAAAATATTTTCGTGCATGCAAACATCCTCTTGTAATATGCATGTACATGCAAATGCCTTGGAATGGCATATTCAATGGCTCACCAAACACCATATTGCCTCATCATACCAACCAACATGCATTACATAATATCCACATACTCAAGAAGATACCACAATCACATATAATATAATTAATTCAAACAATACTATGTCCATGCATTACGATTTGCGAGATGGATTTTTACTTACCTTTCGCCTTGGAAGTGTCCTATTTATGGCTTGTTAATTGTTGTTCTCCCAACCTATATGTGAATGATATGTAGTTGCAAATAAGATATTAATATCTATTATCCAATTAACAAATTTACTAATTTTTATTAAGCCAATAAAACACATCAAGCTTCTTTAACTATGTACACTAAAATTTGAGTTTAAAACCTTCTAAACCTAAAATTTAAACCAATTTCAGTGCACCATATATATATATATATATATATATATATATATAGATCGAACATAGTTCGAATTACAAAAACAATTGAAATTGACATAAATCTTATCCACCTATAGAACCTATTATTTCTACTGGTAAAATTTAACATTTTTAAAGTTTCTTTTAACAAGTTTCATTATAATCACTAATGAATATCTTTTAATTATAAACTAACAATATATATATATGATAGATACAACCACATAACTTTTCTTGCTTTTACAAAATATAAATAGAGATTCAATCTTTTTGTACCATCATGATTAAATTAGAAAATAGAAAAGATAGGTTTTAGATTAACATACCAATATGTCCCCTCCTTAAGCTTAACTCCGATTACCTCTCATTTTTTGCTATTTTTTCTCTCTCTCTTTTTCTTTTTCTTTTTCTTACTTACTTCATGTGTATCCCCGTAACCTATGTTTTTCTATTTTCTTTCTTATCTCAATAATGATGTGTATGCTTAGCATATATGTGCAGAATATGTTAGAGATGTTTATCTTAAGGCGGTGGGACACGTCACTTTAGTATACATATAATGGTATAATTAAGTTTATGTGGCTGAGTTTGAGTAGTTTATATATTTTAATCTTATTATATATTATATGAATATATACTCTTTAATATATATACACATATGGAAGTTATATATCTTAGCCTGCATAATCTGTATATGACCAAATATATATACCTATCTATATATTCTTATACATGTACTCTTTAACATAAAGCATTGATACCCACGTATAAAACCTCCACCAAATTCTTAATCATAATTTTACCTCTCATCCTATATTATTATTATTATATATTATTATTATTTGAATAAAAATATTAATCTCAAATAATTTAGCATCTTAATATCAGGCTCGTTCATATATTACATTAGCTTTATTCAATCAATTTGTTCACATTTTGTGTTTTCCAATACACACATTGTTGACACCTTTCACCCCTAAATTTACTACGTGTAGCCTTGTAACTCTTATACTTTTAATGTTACCGCATGTAACTTAATAGATGACATCTAATAGTCCGACAAATAAATACCTTTTTTTTTTTCTTTCCTAAACTACTTAAATTAGTAATCCGATGACTAACACTATAAGTGAATTCCAAAATTATAAAACTAGCCATGTCGTATAAAATAATCAGATTATGCAAAAAAGACATAACCAACGTGTAATGCATGAACTATATTAACTAGGTGAGTAGTGAGAGGTTCGAGTATTACACAATAATACCTCAAAATAAGACCACAATCGCGAGAAACACCTAAAAAGGAACTTGAAATTCTCAGAAAGACATAACATTTCAGAGAGAAAGTTAATACTAGTTCTGCTAGTTGACAAATGGACAAAATTACAAGTAAATAAACAAGCTAACAGGGTCCACTCACATTAAGATGGAAATGACATGGATGATGGATCTCGCATAACAAGGAGTGCGCAAGATCATCACAAATCACCACAACCAAAATATAGAATGCTCAATCAAATTATGCTCACAAAAATCATACAACAATCATCGTTGTTCCCTGAATGATCGACCTAGACATAAATGAGCGTCAAAAAATGATTTAGAAACTATCACTCCGCATCGTCCCAACCCCGAAAAAAACCTCTCACTAATACATATAAATGAAAAAGAAATACATTAAAGAACGAAAACATATATGTGATTCGGAAAAAAAAAAACAGAATGAAGGAAACAATTAAGTGAGCCAAAATCCTTTGTCAATATATTAGCCGAGAGCAATGCTCCTTCCAACTAACAAAGTATTCCAAATAAGAAAGTACATGATTTTTTGAATATCACCAAAAGGAATAAAAAAATTTACATACGAATTATCGTCATCAACAAGAAGTCCAACCATCATCAACAAGTCCACCAAACACTATTTCGCAAGTTAATAATAAACTAGTTCACCGCACATCGCATCTCTTTTGAATAATTAGAATTTTAAATTTTGTATATAAGAGTGAAATTTATTACAACTATAGAAACAACACCTTTGAATTGATAGATGCTAAGCAAATCATCAATAAAACTTAATCAACCCACAAGCTTTATCGGTGACGACTCAATAAACATGAAAACCTCGAGCGATCGAACCAAATTGGTACACCAACTAAATAAAGTTAAACATAACATAAGCTTAACACCGAAACATGATGGCAGCCAAATTCAATTATTTGTTTGATTTCTCTGCGCAATCAATATTTCAAATTCAGATAGAGACAATTAATGATGTTACTCGGATAATATTCAACTTCCTCACAAGCGGTGGTTGGATGTAAATTGCACAAAAACAAAAATGCGAAAAGGCAAAAACTTACTTTTTAGTTGACCTCGTGTCATTAGAGTCGTCATCCGACACAAGGAAACATGGAAAAAAATAACGTGGTATTTGTTTAAAAAGCATGTTATCTTTCTTATAGATATGACTATTCTTAGCCGCTTTTTTTTTTCTATGAAGAGAATATAATAGCATTCTACATGAAACCTTGGACGTGCTAACTTATTAAAATAAAGCCGAGAAAATATTACTTATCGTGTATTAACAGATTTAACACACTCAATCTAACAAAATATGCACACACTCACCAGGTTGCACACTGGAGCAGATATTTACTACCCCGAGAAAAGAAATAAAGAGAAAAAACGTAGTGTTGGCTTTCCAAGATCAACTAAGGGGGAAATTAACTAATTTTACCTTTTTATACAGAGAAAGATGAAATCTGCCGGCTTCCTCCAGCTGAAATATCTCATTTTTCAAAGAACTCTATTTCATGAAATATTAAAGGGAAAATAAGAACCATCCTCTATATCTAAAATGAAACCAAAAAGTGAAACATTCGATGTTTGCTAAACCTTCTCAATGTATATTCGTAAACCATGGAGGTCCTGTAAATTTTCGAGCACGCAAAGTTTATACTTGGCATTGGGTTCTTTCGAGTGCAAACCTTGATTTCGATTAAATGCGTAATAGATGCTCCAAAAGTCCGGATGACACTTTATCTTTCTTGTTCTCACATTATACATATGCCTCACACCTTTACAAATCACCAACTAATCAAATAAACACCATTAGTGGAAATCACTGTTTCCCTTCAATACACCCCATCTTAAGTCTTAACAAGACATGGTAATGAGAAACAAAAATAAATAAAATAAAGAGATCTAGCAATTTATCTTTGGATAGTATCCATCAAGGTAGATATGAAGCAACATTAAAAGAGATGACAATGGATTGAGTCCTTCACATTTATCAATTCTATCAATGCCATATTGAGATTTTGCAGACTTTCAACTATTACATAAGGAGTTTATGCACTAATCTTAAAATTTAATTTAATGCCCAAACAATTTCAAGATCAATTAGCCCAAATTAATGAAACAAACATGCCAAAGTAATAACATAAAACATCTATTTCGAACGTTAACTAGACAACAATTCAAAACCCCGATACATTTGAAAGAAAAATGGGGCAAGAGAGAACATGAAATTAGGTCGGAATCTTTAGAAATTTGCCACAAGCTCGAGCCCTGATTAGAGATGAGAAGCACTCGATGGAAATGGAATCGTGGTGGCCGACGGACGAAGTGGATGGGCGAACTTGGGGTCAAGACGGTAGATGTGGACTTGAGCAACAAGACAAAGATGAGGAAAATCATTTAACGAAGAGGACCGGTGGAGAAACAAAGTGTTATTTTGGAAATAGGAAGGGGAAAAAGAAGAATAATGGAAATAAAAAGCCCATATTAATCTTTTTTTTTTTTTTTTGAAGAAAAATAAAGTAGGAGATATATACAATGTACATATTGTTGGTGATACGTTGATTCACACAAATTCAAAAAAGCATTTCTTCTATTTGTTTTTGTATATAAGTCAAATTTATTATTTAAAATGTTACTAATAATTTGTGTTACAAATAATCATTTGAAAAAGTGTTATCTACAAAGTATTACATATAATTGATACATATTAATAAAGTGTTACAAAAATACTACATAAATAACTAAGAATATTATAATTTCAAAAGCGTTACAATAATGTGATATATAAATCAATAATTTTAAAAGTGTTACAAGAATTGTGTTACCTATTCTCACTTATGTTGTAGTGGAGGCATTATTGTGACACTGATATACCGTTGAATTAGAAGAATCAAAACTACTGCTTAACTTCTGTAGAGGTGTAAAACCATTTATGTAGATCAATTGCCCACTAGCACTTATCACATGCATGTTGGAATCCTCTCTTCTTCTAAAGTAATTAGAAAAATGAAATATGAATATAGCAGAGAAAGCCGTAAAAGTCATGCTTTAGTTTGAGAGACTTTTAGAAGTTGTTGATTAGGGCTTCATTCCTTTTGACTTATCTCCACACAAAGATTTGGTCATGATCTTTTGTGCTTATATTAAAACATCAAGTAAAATATTAGATAACTTAACATTTTCAGTGAACTCAACATGGTGATGAGTATTTAGCGACACGTGTATGGACAAAGATTTGAAACTATTGCGAAACACTTCATCGGCGATTTGTTATATTTAAACTAAACCACTGGCAATTAACCGATTTTTGTAGTGAGGTTACTATAATTCTACGATGCATTGGAGTGGAGAAGCTTCAAACAATTTTTCTTCTTCAACGAAAATTGGAAGGGCAAATTTTTGAAAAATCTTAGTGTGTGTTAAATTTGGGGGACTTGGCATGATCCCACACATAAAGCGTACCCAATATGTGAGAGAGTCCAAGCCCACCAAGTGAGGTTCCATCCTAAAACCAATTGGTGATAAGAGGAGTAGCTCACTGGCTTATAAAATGGACTCTCTTCCCTTAATCAATCCATGTGGGACAACTCACAAGTGACATATCTCAACAGTGTGTCAATAAGATGAAGACAACAACATATTCATGTGTCAATATCCAAAGTCTTTTAGCTTACAATATGCTATCAATTTCAATTCACTATTAGTTGAATTTCGAGAACGAAAATAAGCCTTTCAACATGACATTACTTCTCCGGCATACTTGAAGCTGAATCCACTTGAGTTAAAATCAAATTGCCAAAACATACCCAAACAAACAAAATTACGGAGAGACGTATGAAGAATTTTGTAAATTCTTACTATAGTTCATTTTTGAGTAAGAATGGGTGAATATGTACACCACAAAACACATTAAGAAATTTCATGTGATATTCACAAACATTAGCGAGTTACATGCACAAACACACTTAAGTCAAAGTTGTACTCACCCTCAAAATTCCAGCGTTTCCCATCGTTTGATTACGGCTAGTGCGAAGGTAACTAAAATTCCAGTGGCACCGCTCCACCACAAGACCACTCATTTGCACCGTCGTCCAATTTTTCAAATGAAGAGGTAAAGAAGTTGATTTGAGAAACTTGAATTCAATTGGGATATATAGGGTATGTGAAAATTTGGGATTTGGGAGTGAAGGATTTTGATTGAGAGTGAAGTAGAAAGTATTTCAAAGCGTTATGTTTGCGCTAAATTTCTCGCACCCTTAGATTTGTGGAAGGATTCTTGAAGATTGGTTCACCTTTAACACAATTAACTAAAAAATATGTCGCATTCAAATGGACGGAGACAAGGGAATAAAGCTTTCAAGAACTAAAAAGAGATTAATTTCAAAGACCTATTCTCTCATTTTCATCGTGTAATTGGAGGTTTTGTAGTTTGTAGTGACGCTTCAAGAATGATTTGGGATGCGATTGATGCAAAACGGTATGGTGATTACGTATGCGTATAGACAATATAATTAAAGGGTTATGAAAAGAACTATCCTAGACTTGATTTTGAGCTTGATGCAGACGTATTTGTTCTTAAGATGTGGAGACATTACCTATACGGGGAACGATGTGAGATTTACATGGATCACAAAAGTTTTGAAGTACTTTTTTACACAAAAGAATATAAATATGGAGGTAGTAAAAGATCGTGGATCGTGTGTGATAAATTATCATCCTTGTAAAGCTTGAAGGATTGATGTGGTGTTGGGGACAAAAACGATATTTCATTATTTAAATAGACAATTCATTTTATATATGTTTATTTGATATTAATTGCCCAATGGGCTTTAATAATTAAAATGGCCCAAAGGAGTCCGTGTTTGGCCCATCGGCCATTTTCCCCTACGTGGATCGCCCATAGGCCGAATTTTCCTACACGGCCCACATGGCCCATCTCCCATGTATAAAAAGGTCCCTCCTATTATCGTAAAGTAAATGAAATCATAATCCTCCTATATATTTATTTTTACAAAGATTCGATTATTGCTATTTCTCTCGTTCACAATGCCGACTTGAGCATAAGATGGCCTTCTTTGGGACAACCCCGGGGCCTCTAACATTTGCGTATGTGTGTAGGCAAGTTCTCAATCGAAGGATTTATAAGCTCAAGGAGAAGACGATGAGAAGACTTCCCCCTCGAGAAGAGGAGTGACGTGAAGACTTCCCTATCGAGAAGAGGATTTTGGTCAACCCAGTTGACTTGGAGTGATCTGCGCCTTAAAAGCAAAGATCAATAGGTATGCACAACGGAAAGGATCCACATGTGAAATACATATGCAACAGAATCTTCCTCGTCCAAGAAGATAATACCTGTTAGATCTTCTAAACTATTCTAAGGGCGTGGTGACGTGTGGGCGCTCCAAGATCACCTCCGACTTTTCTCTATGTTGTTTTCTCTGTTTTATTTTTGTATCTATTAAAATACTCGACATCTTATGTTTTTATATATGTCTCTAACCCTAATAGAAATGGGCCAAGGGTTTTACTTAAGCCTAAGCCCAAGTATTAACAAACGCTACCCAAATATAGAAGTCCATCAACTGTGATATAGACCACACCAATTATCTTGAGCTAGTTTAGGATGCAACAATATTATTAATCAAGGCTCCTAATAATTGTAAAACAATTATCTAATCCTATGATATTCCACTAACTGCCCGATATTAAACTCCAATATTAATAATAATATATTAAATATTAAATGTGTATTTTCTCCTTTGTAAAATATCAAAATTAATTGATATAAATTTATGTCAATCAATTAATAATTTATTCTCTCGACTTGAACAACTTCTCTAATGGAACAATTGCACTGGCCAGTGACTTATTATATCCAAGTACCGAAACATATCAAGAGGATCTCATGTTGTTTATTTCATAAATACAGCCGATTAAAAGATGAAAAATTCTCAAACTATCAAGGTGTTGGTTTGTAACAATTAAACCTCACTTAATGATAATTAAAAGCAAATAATTATGTAATTATCTATTTAAAATAAACTCGGGATTAAGAGAAATAATATAACCAATATACGTGGAGATTTAATTTCCTTTTAATAGAAATTTAATATTGATTAAATCTCCCTTGATCCAATCAATGTGAATAATTCATACCAATATTTTATAATAATAAAGACATATTATTTTACAAAATATTGCAGCCTAAATAAAGTGTCCAACTTTATTTAACAACGATAAAATTAATTCATTAATTATGAGAACCTATGATCATGCCTTCTATGACGTATCCACACGATCATATACTACATAGTATACGGACTTTTTTTGTATAACAATGTGTATATCAAAAAAGAATAATATATTTGAGAATAAAAAATGACGTAATATAAGATTTGTCCCGCTACGCTAGAGGATAAGACTAACAATCTCCCACTTGCTCTAAAGAAAGTCCGGTACTCTCTTAATACCTATAGAATTAACATGACTCTCAAACAGGACGTTCAAGAAACTCTTTGTAAATGGATCTGCTAAGTTCTCATCCGACGCTATCTTGACAACCATTATATCTCCCGCTTGAATGAAGTCTCGGATCAAGTGGTACTTCCTGTTTATATGTTTCTATTTCTTATGAAATCTTGGTTCTTTAAATTGTGATACAACCCTACTATTGTCACGATAAAGTGTTATGAGTCAATCGCACAAGGTATCACCTCGAGATCTATAAAAACTTTTTGCCTACACAACTTCATATGCGCCTTCCGACGCCGTAGCCATATATATCGGCTTGGTCGTAGAGTTTGCCATAAAAGTTTGTTTGACACTTCTCCAACAAATAGTTACACCATATAATGTATAAACATATCCAGATGTAGATTTTCTTGAGTCAATATCTCCTTGGAAGTCAGAATCTGTGTAACCAATGGTTTCTAGAGTCCCACTAGAGTATACCAACATATAATCTCTCCTTCTTTGAAGATACTTGAGTATATGCTTCGCAACCGAATGCTCTTCCCAGGATTTGATTGATATTGGCTTACTACTCCCACTACGTAGCAAATATCCGGTCTAGTACACAACGTGGCATACATGAGACTACCTACTCACGATGCATAAGGTATCCTACTCATACGTTCTTTCTCTTCAGGAGTTTTTGGTGATTGTTCCTTAGAAAGGTGAATTCCATATCTGAAGGGCAATGATACCTTCTTAAATTCTCCACGTTGAATTTGGCCAAAATTTTATCACTACATGAAGCTTGGGATAATGCTAATAACTTATTATTTCGATCTCCCAAAAAGTTTAATGCCAAGAATATACTTAGCGTTTGTAACGCCCCAAACATGACCATGACATAATCAATAATTTAAACCAGTTGATAAGCCAAAAAAATCAAACCAATAAAGAATTTACACAACATTAATACCTAAATAGTCAATTATTTATCAAAAATATCCCAACAGAGTCTAACAAAGGCAACGAAAATCATAAATTACGATCGATAAAGTAACGGAATAGCTCTTAAGTTACATCCCAAATAAAACTTAACATTTGTTCATGGGTCCTACGCCCTTAGATTACATACTTAAAATAAAAGTCCAACAACAAGCTAAAAAGGAATCTTCAAGAAGTCGAGATGGGGCACGAATATGGATTACTTCGTAGTTTGATCCTCTTCGTCCACGTCTTCAACGTGTGGACAATCATCACCATCGGTCATTGAAAATACGGGGGTGGGACAAAAATTCTCGGTGGATGGGTGCTCGTGTGCATGTGTAGCTTATATCGATGCAAGAAACCGATTATATGAAGAATGCATGGTTCATGATGCGTCGTCACACACGATTCACAAACAACATGATATTCCAAATTAATATAGTAGTATATAACTTGTTAAAATAGTTCGTGAACATTCAAGCACCATGAATGGTATTCGAGTAATTCAAGTAGTGGTTGCATACTTTAACGTAACGCCAACCCAAGTGATTCAAGTCGTGGTTGCGTCACGAAATATAACGCCAACCCAAGCGATTCAAGTAGTGGTTGCATACGAAATGTAACGTCAACCCAAGCGATTCAAGTAGTGGTTGCGCACGGAATGTAACGCCAACCCAGGAAAGTAAATGGTCCGAGTACCTCCAGAATTGTGTGGATCGGGACAGGTGATTCATTCGTTCTTTCTTGTAACTCCCGAGCTAGATGGCACAAGTTCAAGACACCTTATCTCTCCTAGGCACGACAAATCCACAATGGGGCTAGCTAAGCCTGCATTGTCATAATCATGATTATACCTCAATTCTATGACCCGCTTCGCCCGTTGGATACTCCGTCCTTTAGTGGTGGGATTAGGACAATGGGCTGGAAAATGGAATAGCGGTGCCCGGTTCTATTACACGACTAGTCCATTCCGACCGTGAGCTTGACACACCAAGTTGACTCAAACAAGTAAGTTCACGGACTTATTATATGTCAACAAGGCGATTGAATTACAATATATGAATCACACAAAAACAATACAATGTGTAAGTAAGTTTAGTTTATTTATGCGAGTATTGAGTATTATTGGTTGTGTAAACATGTTAAATGAAGATAATTATCGAGAGGATAACCTAAACTTCGATTGATTTGGTGGACTCGGTATATTATGTAGGAGGTTTCAACCTTGTTGAATGTTCAAATGGTTATAAGGCGAGGAAGTCGCCACGCGTGACGCCGTAAGATTCGAGTAAGGAGTCCGTTAAGGTTCGTAAATTTTAAGAAAACTAAAAATTATATAATTAAATATAATTAAGTAAATTTCAGGGCTATAACAAGGTAAATAATTAACTTGAGGTCTTTATAAAATAAAATTTTTATAAGTAGCCCCGTTTTGGAAAAACTAGTATTTATCGGGTTTGATCGAATAAGTTTTGGTCTCGACCTCGGAAAAATATTAGGTCAGTTCCTAAATTCTCCAAAATTGTCCAGAGAATCAGGTTTTTCAAAGATTTTGGGGTCGAGCTTTAAAGAAATTCCAATTTGGTCTGCTTTTTGTCAAAAATGTTATTTTTGGCACCGAACTTATAATATTTGGATCTCACAAACCGGAAGGGATTTTGATATGATTCCAATTTTAATTATCACTTATGACAAGGGGTTATTGGGAAAAAAAACAGTTTTAGAAAAGTCTTAATTTAAGTCCCTCAACTTTTGAATACTCTATTTCTAGTCCAATGTTCGATTTTTGTCCTTAAGGCTTATTTGGGGTCCATTGGTTATGAAACTTGAACAATGAGTTCAAAATATTATAAAATTAAGATTAAGTGATTTTTCCAGTACATGGATTGTATTATTCCTGAAAATTTCTTTTTATTCCTTGAGTGTTGGAATTTTACACTTTAGTCCTCAAAATTTTAAAAATTGGTTTTCTTTACTCAAAACACTTTGACTTTTGAAATTTACTCAAATTATGAGCTTTTCTGTTAAAACAAGTCAATTTTTTGAAGTTTACAGAAAAGTCCATGAACAATTTTGAAATTTTCATTTTTGGTCCTTAAACTTTCAAAATTACTCATTTGAGTCCTTAGGCTTTCAAGGGTTGGTTTTCTTAACTCAATACCTTTAAACTTTTGTTACTATGTTAAAGTGTAATATTTATAATATAGTACAGTCCAATTTTGAAGGTTTACAGAGGTACTTTTATAGTTTTTAATTTTTCAAATTAGTCCTCCAACATTGCAAATTTTGTATACAAGGTCCAACACTACAAGAAAAAACCAGGTTACGTACGTAAAAATCAGAGGTAAGTATTAAGAAAATTGTAAAGAGTAGGTAAAATTGTTGAAGGTAAATCAATGAAGGTAAAATATTTACGTCTGAGAATCTAAAACTATTGGTAAATACCTACGAGAAAATATGTCGGTAAATTGAAAAATTGTCGTAATCATTTCAAGCAACTTGTCTCGTATAATTTGGGGGAAATAATATTTTTAGTTTTGTAGGTATTCGTAGGTAAGTGTCAAAGTTAGTGACAAAATTATTTATGTCGGTAAATGTTGTCGATAAACTAAAATTTTCTTGTAGTGGAATAGCTCGATTTTTCATATATTTTCAAGTTTTCAGAACATATAACAAATATAACATGAAATTTCAAGTACATAGGCATGCATTAACATATCATTTAAGAAATCATCAAGAATTTCATAAATTTGAGCGTGCATGCACCTATTTTTGCAAAATTGGAACAAGTATACTTTGATGAAAATATTGGACATAGATATTTAAAATACACATGCAATACATATTCATATAGGATCATGCAAGTTTCAAACTACTACATGCCAATTTTTACAAGATACTTGAGTTTTTCTAAAAGATTTTCCACCCACCTTAACAATCTTCAAATTGTGTCCTTAAAATTGAAATTTCTTCTTCTTGCTTCCAATTTCACGGTCCTAGAACTTCAAGGCAGCCTCTAGGTCCGAAAATTCAAGTCCTTGAGTCAATATTTAAGTCCCAAGTTAAGAAAAAAATAGGTACTAAAACCAATGATCTTACCTTAATTAATGTATTGATTTTTGAAGTAACAAGTTGATTCCAATTTTTCCATCCAAAATTCCTTCTTCTCCACCTCTTGAAAGCTCAATCCACTATCCTAAACTCAAAGGGCAACCCTTAATATGAACCAAAACAACATGGTCACCAATCAATCCAAAATGGGAAGTAAAGCTTAAGGAAAATTCCACTAGTCTTACCTTCTTGAAGTCTAAGGTATAGAGTTGCTTTTTCTTGTTATAATCACCACCAAAATGACCATTTCCTTAACTCTTGAATATCATTATCGAAACTAGGAGGGAGTGAGAAAATAAATAAGGCTTAGTGTTTGAAGGGGGATATGTAAAAATGGTTTAGAAGATGAATAAGTGAAGACAAAACATTACCTTTGTGTGTTGGAATTTTCGGTCCTATAGTGCTTGAGAATGGATGAGTTTTGTGTTATGTTTTTGAAGTGAAGGTTTGTTCAAGTGTTCAGATGAAATGGGAGAGAGAAAAGAGAGTGTGATAGCACAAAATGAAAAATTGCTCTTGCGCTTTGGCCATATGGCCGTGTATCTCTCACACACATACACCATATTTTTTTAATATATATTTTGCTTGTCTTGTTTTGTTTGTGGTGTTTCTTGCATGGGGGACAAGAATGGTCAAGAGGTATGGGTTATAATAAGAAATTATGAGGAATATATGGTGTTTGGTGAAGGATGGAATAAAGAATGGGGAAAAAGTTTGAATAGAATAAATAATGTGGGGAACTTAAGTGTAAAATATTTCAATGGAATTTTTAGCAGGTTGGCTTGCATTTCCCTCACATGGCCGTCCACCTCAAGCAACTTTCCTCCATTTTTTTGTCCCAATTTTGATGATAACGGTGTAAGTTATCAATTCCAAAATCCACTTCAATCCCACAATCACTTATCAAGTCTATAATCACTTATCAATTCTCAGTAATTACTTATCAATCTCATAAGCCATATACCTTATTCTATAAGCTATATATCACTTATGTAATAAGTCATCTAAGTTATAAGGTGTCTACTAATTCTCAAGTAGTATCATCACTTATCATCTAAGGTACTAAATAAAAATAGAACCAATTATACACAAGTCAATAATACCAATCAAGCAATTAATTAATTTATAAAATTATTTTGAAATATATAAAGACCAATTTCGATAATAACAAAATATATAAATGAATATCTTTTCTACAAGAAAATGTATAGCTAGTAGTTCAAGAAAGAAATTGGATTGGTTAAGATATCACGTTAAAAGTTAAAAAGACAAACAAATTATCTTTATTAAAATATTAAATTAATAGTAGATAATTTGTAAAGATCATAAAAATGAAATGGTTTGTTCATAAGCACAAAATTGCATTGCTTTGAAATAGTTTTAAGCACTACTATACTTTATGCTAATAATTTTAAAAGTTTATAATACAAGTTTGGTAAGCCAAGATAATAGGTTTTGAGTAAAGATGTTGAGTTTATCGTATAGAATAAATTCAAATTGTATTTTTATTTCAAAATCTCAAAAATTGAGAAATAGTTTCTTTAAATCAAAATTAGTAGTTTTGCACAATAATACTAAATTTATCAAAATAAACCGTTTTGGTCTATTGTGCAATAATAGCTTGATGAAAATGACTAAACATAAGTATCACCATCATTTAAAAAAAAATGGCAAGAGTTTTATTTTTCAAGTACTAAAGAATGGATTTTTAAATAATATTTCTTTTTATTACTAAATCAAGATGAAAATAGAATATAAGAATAAATTATCTCGTAAGTCAAGCGGCTACGATAATCTAGAGTGGGGTGAATAGATTATCTCCATCTTTTTGATTTCGCCTCTTTTTCTAACCGAATGCTCAAACACAATAATAAAGGTGCGAAAAGTAAACAACACGCGTTGATTTATAGTAGTTCAACCCACCTAGGGCCTAATCTACTACCACCCCAAAGATCCAGGATGAATTTCAAAGAAAAAGAATTTTATTAATTACCAAAATTAATACAAATTCAACTTACAACACCTTGAAGAGCACCACACTCTTCTTCAACACCACCTTTGGAGATTACCACAATCTCCTTTGAAGATTATCACAATCTTCCTTCAACGGCATCTTGTGAAGATTACCACAATCTTCAACCTTGAAGAATACCAAATTCTTCAACACCTCAATAAGAAGATCACCACAATCTTCTTACACCTATCACCTAGATCATCCAAGTGTGTTCTTACTACAAGAACACTCACAAGGATATCTTGTGTTTGAATGATAACAAAAAATCAAGATTACAACTCAATAATGAATATTACAATTTGAGTGCAAAGTGTAATCAAGAATAGCCTAGACCTCAAGGATGTGAAAGTGATAAGCAAGGCGAAATTACAACAAGAATAATAACAATGAAGAACAAATATTTGCTTGAAGTGTATCTTGTTGTGTTATATCTCAATTGTTGTTATCTTGGTTGCTCCAAAACTTCCTCTATTTATAGGAGATGATTGATCAAGCATAGGCTCCTCTTGGGGATTGAAAATCTACAGAAAAATACAATTAAAATCAAGAATATAGTGTTAGAAATTAATCCCACATTTTAAGGAAATATATCTTGTCAAACGGTCATATTTTTTTTGTCAAAGCAGGCGGCGTTGTTGCACGTAAATAGAAGTTTGAAACGAAACACGGGAAATTTACACAGGCGATCGTCGACGTAAGGTTCGACCCGTCGTCGTCCGACTTCAATCGGTCCCCCTCATAGGTTTGAGAAGAAAAACGTTCGTTTCAAAAACGAAACTTGCAGGTACCATCGACCCCAGGCGGCGATCGGTCGACCGGTCGTCGCCGACGCCGATGCACCGGTCGACCGCTTGATTTTTCTTCCATCTCATTTTTGTTTCAAAAATCATCTTCGTGTACGGGTTGCCCTATAGAGGCGGCCGAGTCAAGAGACAGTAAATGTTGTCCAATTTTTGTCGAAAATAAAACTCAAGAAATACTCGAAAATATAGTAAAAACATTTTAAACCAATCAGAGTATTTAGACAACATTTAGAAACCTTGTTTTGAAGTAGAAACATATAAACATAAAATCATTAGAAGTGTTGTCCAATTTTATCTAAAGTAAATCTTGAAGAAATACTAGGAAAATATTAAAACCATTTTAAATCATTTAGGAGTATTTGGACAACAATTAAAAACATTGTTTTGGTGTAAAAATAAAATCATCAAAATTAAGATAAAAACATGTATCAAACAATCTCCCTTTTTGATGATTACAAACCAAAACAATGTTTACACAAAATAGGAGAACAATTTAAGAAATGTTTTTAGGTAAAAACATATAACCGTTTGGAAGCAACCAAAATTTCCAAAATACATAAGCAACCAAGTAAGGGAGTAAATATATTCAATAATAAGTACAAGCTCCCCTATCAACAAGACATCAAGAATAATGTAAAAGCAATTAACCATAAGCTAAAAGCTTAGCTTTTACATTTTGTTCAAGAGCTTATAAGCTCCCTGTCACAAAACATCATTAGACAAGTATATAAGTCCATCAAGCAACAATTGGACTAAAAATAAATCATAACTTATGGCTTTTATGAGCCATAGCTTATAGCTTTTATAACAAGTTTTTATTAGCTTCTTTGAGCTAATGAGCCAATTTCTGTTTCTCCCCTTTGGAATCATCAAAAGAATGTTAGGATGATAAAAACATCATTCAAGTTTGTCAAAGTGCGCCAACAATACGTTTTATCAACCATGAAAGAATTAAGCTTAGAATCCAAAAGAAAATGAGAGAAATGTATCATAAGAAATCCAAAAGCTCATTTGTTAGCCAAAAACATGATCTCAAAAAGATTTTAAGATATTTGAAAAAGCAGAGAGTCATGTAGGTGATGAGTTTTTCATTGAAGCATTTAATCGAACACTTGGCGGGCATCAAAAATTATAAGAAGTTGTATATAGCCTTTGTAAATGATCCAAGCCAAAAAATTTCATACCATCACCAAAAGCAATTTTCAACATATATCCAACAAATAATAGGCATAAACTAAGTAAATTCTCAAGGTTCAACCCAATTGAGATAATTTAGCCAAAGAGATATCAAGGCATTACCAATGCCATCAAGCAAAAAATCAATTAATACATGTTAAGCATCAAACAATGCATATTAGACATTACAAATGTCCCAAATAATCCATCTAAGCATAATAATTAAAGCATCTCAAATGCATCTAAGCAAATATTTAAAAAGAAGCACTTTTACCATTAAGTACTTCATACCAACATCAAACAATGCTAAATTAGAGTATTTTTACCATCAAATACTTCATCAATATCATGATCACCCACAAGTCATTATCAACTTGCAATTTTAATCCTTTCAAGAAAACAAGCAAATCTCATTAGTACGAAAGAGTTTTACAAAAACAAAAATCATAAAAATACAAAGCAACATGAACAAGAGAAAATGCTAAAAGTAAAGGGGTGGGGACATCATTCCTCGTCCGAAGAGAAGCAAGATCCGGGAATAAAGTCTTTGATGAATTTCTTCAACTTGCCGATTGATTTTTGCATTTTGGAGGTCTTTTGCTCCAAAGCCTCATACCTCGCCTCATGAAAAGCCCTTAAATCATCAAACTCGGCTTGGATGTACCTACTAGGCGGTTGAGCACCGGTATTACCTCCGGATTGCTCGGTTTGCCTTCCTCCGCCAATCTCGCGGCCTCGGCATCATCAAAGAAGTCATTTGGATCGGGGAATCTTGACCTCTTCCTCTAGCCATTTTAGTTGGTCGGATGTCCATATTCTTGCGCATAGTGACCATTTGGGAGATGTTATCAATACCAAAGTCATTTTGAAATACCTCCGAGTTACGCTCCGATGAAGGTAGTCCCGATTGTATAAGAAGTTTACAATCCAATTTCCCATAACCAACTTCTTATTACCTTGAGTGATGGACTTGATTAGACATTGAATAAGTATGGCGCCAAAGTTAAGCGGTTCCTCCTAGCAATCTTATAAGTCAAAAATAATCCATGTTGCTAGGCATTTTACCCGCCTTTCCACAAATACAAGATGGCGACAATAACGGATAAAATACGGTGCTCAAGTGTCATCGCCAACAGAGAATATTATGGCCAAACTCCCAAATATTTCTTAACTTCTTTCATAGACACCCCCAACATTTCATCATTCCAAGTACCATAAGAGAAATAGTCCCAACCACCTTCTCTAACATGTAAAATGACGACCCTTAC
Source organism: Rehmannia glutinosa (assembly GCA_016081115.2). NCBI lineage: Eukaryota > Viridiplantae > Streptophyta > Magnoliopsida > Lamiales > Orobanchaceae > Rehmannia > Rehmannia glutinosa. The sequence continues at coordinate 16,818,303 of CM071934.1, forward strand.
AAACGAATTAACGGCAAATGGTTTCGTTTGATCATCATATTGCACCCACATATTAGCATGAAAGAGTTGGATAATATCATCATCATATAAGACATAAGCATGCTCCCATAAAAACATCCAACCTTGCTCCTCAAAGAATCCTCTAATAGTAGGATATTCATTTGTAAATGAATTAAAACGACACATTTTAGTCCGAGCAATCAATTTTCCTCCCATTCCCGAATCTTCATAGTACCATTCCATATATTTATTGATGAAATTAAGAACATTGTGAGAATGAGGAGCTTGAGTAATAAAAGATTTCTTACTTTTCGCCCAACAAACAATTTTGGAGCGAAATTGTTCATGAGCTCGGCAATTTGGGCCCGAGAGAGTAAGGGATTTTGAACGTCATCACCTTCTTGAGCCACGTTTCTCGGGTAGCTCGAATATCCCTTTGTTCGGCTTCTTCTTGCCGATTTCTTGAAGAACCCTCTCCGCCCCTTTTACGCTTGGAGATGGGATTTCGACCGGTGGAATTTCTTGGATGAGCCATATATGTAAGATTCTGTAAAAATAAGAAGATTAGCAACAAGAATCGTGAAAAATGATGAAGAATTGAAGAACTTAGAGAAAGAGGGATGATATACGCGCAACAAGGGTTTGGAGAATTTTGTTGTTGTTTGAAGAAAGAGGCGTAACGTTTTAACTGAAAATTTGCCCTGGGCGGCCGGCCGAGGTAGGTGCGACGACGTCGGCGACGCGGGCGACCGGTCGCCCTGCGCTTGACCGGCCCCAAAGGCAATTTTTCATTCTTCGGTTTTTCAAAAACTTTGCAAAAAGATAATTATGGACCGAGTCCAAAAATATGAGTTTCGAGAAAACACATATACGAAAAAAAAAAAATGAGATTAACCGAGTGGTGCCCTTTTAAGAAAAATTTGCAAAATCATTTAGGGGCACTTAAGGGGTTGAAATGAAATATCTTGAAAGATATGTGCATAAGCATAATATTGAGTTCTAATAAAAATACGAGTGAACATACCTCGATGGTTTAAGAAACTTGATGACGAAATAGCCAATGAATATGAGATATATATCCTACACAATTCTTAAACAAAATTTGCACAAAAGCACAAGTGTAGGCAAATAATAGGAGATATCAAGAAAAATGCTTATGATATAAAAATACATAAGGGATAATAAACCACATAAGTCTAATTAAATGCACAAGAGTTTTAGAAATATCATGCAAGGTCTTCTTTAAAAATTATGAAACTCACAAATATATTGAAGACCGAATTTTTAAAAAATGATGAAAACTCATTTGCAATAAAAACATGCATACTAACAAAATAAAATACATATTTAAATAGGGAGATACGGGTTACCAATTATGCCATTTCCATGGGTTGTGTCGTTCCCATTGTTGATGATATCTTCCCTTTGAGAAGTTACTTTGTTGATGATGGATTCTTTGATTACTCCATTTCAAGGTTTGTTACCTTCCTTTTTGATTATATCCTCTTCTTGGAAATTGGCTTTGAAAATGTTTTCTCCTTCTTTGATCAAATGATGCGGTCATTTGATGTCTTCTTGGCGGTATAATTTTTCTCCGATCATTATTTCGGGTACCTAATACAACATTATTTTGTGGTACCATCAAGTGCTTGGGTCCTTTAGGATTAGCTTTGAGACTTTTAGGTCTCCAATAATGATTAGAGCTATTTCTAGCCCGACAAGTATTTACCGTATGACCCTTTTTACCGCAATAAAAACACGTAATAATTCTAGAAGCATAATGACCAACATGCTTAGAGACTTGATTCTTTTTCATATGATTGACAACATTAAACTTATGATCAAGTTCTAGCTCCGAGTTATCACAACAATCAATAATATCGGTCATATCATTGGTACTCAAGTTGGATTTAGATAAATCCTTTTTCATGCCTTCAATATTCTCAACAAGAGTACTATTTTCTTTTTCAAGGTTTCTAACCTTGTCAAGTGTGGTGGTGTGAGCACATGATAGTGATTCATAGGAGGTAAATAAACTATCCTTATCATTTTTCAAAACATTGAATTCCTTTTTCAAATTTTTGTATTTAACAAGTAGGCTTTGGAATTCATTTTGAAGTTCATCATAATCATTTTGCAAATCACTATAATCATTTTGTATAACAATATCATAAGAAGTAGAGGGTTTAAGACATACCTCGTTTTCTTCTTCGATGCCCATAAAACAATATTCAACTTCTTCATAGTTGAAAGTTGTAAGAGGCTTGTTCCTTAGATTTGAGCTTGTATCCCTTTGAGAAGTAGATGCTTTTGTTTGACTCCTTTAATTTGCAAATACTCCATAGATGGCTTCTAATTTTTGCCATACTTCATGTGCCGATCGAATTCCTATAATATGTTCATATATCTTATTAGTAAATGAACAATACAAAATATTGAGAGCTTTATCGTTTAAGGAGATGATTTTCTTCTCTTCATCATTGAGCTCTTTGAATCCTTTGGAGGTGTGTAGTGTGTCTATCATCAGAATGCATTCTCCATTTATGATGATGTTCCATAAATATAATCCGCAACCTTGTAGATAACATTCCATTCTTTCTTTCCAAAATATAAAAATTTTGGAATCAAATAGAGGTGGCATGGTGGTGGAGGTGCCGGTAAGATGAGCTTCGTTCGTCAGAGTCGACGATCGTTTTTCTTCACTCGCGATGTGAAACGAGCTTGCCAAAGTGTTTGGCTCGATACCACTTGTAAGTCCAAGCGGCTACGATAATCTAGAGGGGGTGAATAGATTATCTCAATCTTTTGATTTCGCCCTCGATGGCTCAAAAGCTACTCTATAAAACCGTAGGCAAGTGCACCTATCGTTTTGTAGTATAGATTATTGAGTACCGAGTGTCATTCCCACGAGGATTGTAAGTATTAATAATTACCGTCTTTTTGTTATCTAATCTAGCAATTTTCAGAGTTTTGTTTGTTAAAATGGAAAATAAAAAATAGAGAATTTAAAATAATTGCAACTTACAATAAATCAAATAAAAGTAGATTATGGAATGAGAAATCAAGAGATAGAAATGTGTTGAATGTAAGTCCTCTAGAATATTTTTGTGATTCAACAAGATAAAAATACAACCATAAGCCCTTAAGCAAAAACCAACCTCTTTTAATAAAATCTCATGTTATGTGGACCGTAGAAATTCCCGATTTAAGTTAAACCCTCTATCGAGCGCGAATAACTTCTAATCTCAAGTTGATTAATCAAATCTCTTTCTAGTTAAAACCCCAAGACAAAGATTATAACGATTTGTGAATTCCCATATTAGGTTTGACCCTAATCCGGAAGATTTATGTCGTCCTATATCTAGGATTGCATGCAACTCTTTTCACTTATATAGGTTCTATTTCACCATGAATCTCTCGATTTCCCGGATGAAACATAAATTTCAAATCAATATTGCGTATATACCAATTCGAATGAATAAAGCATAATATAAGTGAATCACACAAAACATGAAGATTTTATTAAAAATATACAAGCCTTAATCACAAATTCATTCTAGAGTTCATTACATTCAAACACTAGAAATTTAGCTACACATGGCTTTGACAAAAGAGTATACTACACAAGAAGATATGAATAAAATGAACATGGTGTACTTAGCTCTTATTCAAGACCAATATAAGACTTCCCTTGGTTGATTGCAATGATGTTGAGCTCCAAGCCTTCTCCTCTATTGCTCTTCAACTTCCAACTCTACCTCTCTTTTATCCTCTCAATGTATTTTGCTTTGAAACTTAGAATATACAATGAATCTCTCTATCAATGAATACTACATGAATTATGAATTTCCAACTCAAACTCTTGGATTTTATAGGCACCATATTTGTGAAAGAACACATCAATAATGCTAACAAATGCTCCACTTCCATGGTTGTTGGTTGAATCATTGTGTGCACATTCATGGTTGAGTTGGTTGAATCATTGTGTCCACATGACAATTGAGGGAATAATAGAGCTTGGTGCATCAAAATGAGGTGTAAAAATTGCTCAAAGGTTGTCAAAAAGTAAAAGGGAAAGTCTCCATAATTTCCGCCAAAGAAAAAAAAATCCGATTTAAAAGCACGGGCAGGCCGTGTTTTGGATTTTCCGAACACGTTTTGTGTTTGTACGTCGGTCAAAAATTGCTCGTTTTTGACTTCTAAAAAGCACGGCCGTGCTTAAAAACACACCCCCGCCTGTGTTTTCTGAAAAGGCCCCGAAATGACGCGCGTTTAGCTTGGGATTTTGAGTGTTTTGCATCCGAAACCCCGGGTATGTTTTGACATGAAACCATGGGCCAAAATTCACCAAAAACAGCTTCAAATCATCAATCTACACCAATAAAAGCACCTCGGAGTAATGTGAACTATGTACAATCAAAAATTTATGAAACTAACAATAAAATAACTCAAATCATACTTAAATATACACATAAAACATGCATAAAAAGATCCTTATCAAACCACCTCCAACTTTGAACTTTGCTTGTCCTCAAGCAAAACATTAAATCAAAAAAAAAATGATTCAATAAATTAAAACACACAAGGATTTTTTTTTCAACACATTGAAACAAGCGATCAAGTTCTTAGCCTTCTCAACCCGAATTAACCAATCGGTAAAAACACAATTTTGCAAAGCGATCAACTGTCAAGAAAGATCAGAAACATCAGGCATTATTCAAACTTGAAATCATCACTCCACAAATATTGATAGTTATGAATAACTTTAGTTCAATAATGTCATGAAAATACAAGAATTCGATGGATCATTGTAGTTAGCCTACTAGTCATATAACCAAGCTTCTTGAACTTTTATTGAATGAGAATTTAAGGAATGTACATTCTCCCTTTCGATTTTTTTTGGTAGGTCCTTTCGAGGCATTCTCCCACTAGGTTTATATTTTGAATTTTCGTTCAAACACTCCTAGTGGTGGTTTCCCATACTCATATTTGTATCGCCGTTTTACGCAAAAAGACAAACATGGGGCTCATGAATGCTCCTAGTTACTAAGCAACAACAAATAGAGGAGTATAACCTCGATTGGATTCCCCTTTTTTTTTTCTTCTTCTTTTTTTCATTTGTTTTTTTTCACAAGCTTGGTATAACAACTAGTTAACCACCACTAAATCATGAATTCTCAAACGTTCATAACACTAAGCTTTGTCGTAAATGCCTTAACAAATCAAGTATTATGGAGTTGGAAATCTCGTCAAAATTTAGCACACATCTACATCAATCTATTCTAGACAATCAATTGCTTCACATTGAAAACATAAATCAAAAAGTTAATTTTGGTGTAATTGGGCTAAGTTATTGACTAGCAAACACTCAATTTGTTAAAAAAAAATTACCTCTTGTCGACAACCTAAAAATAAAAGCAAGCACACACAGACTAAGAATGTAATTGCACCCACCTCCAACTTTAAAGGTTCACATTATCCTCAATGTGAAAGAAAGAGATGAACGAACACAAACAAAACACTCAAAAATCAACCATACTAGAAGAAAATAAAAGAGGTGGAAAAGAAAAATACGACCTTACTAGAAGAGTGAAATCGGTATTGAGCGACCATTGGGTTGTTTAGACGAGACCTTCATCGGCATCTTCATACCTAATCAAGGATACACAACTCGAATACCGTGAAATCATCAAATATATATATTTTTTTAAGTTTTTTTTGTTTTTTGAATTTTTTTAATAAAAACACGGCCGTGCTTAAAAGCACGGCCTGGGCGTGTTCATTTAATTTTTCCTACAAAACTTGATTTTTTGAACACGGCCAGGGTGTGTTCGCGAATTAGGTGCGAACACGGCCGTGCTTTTTAAGCACGGCCAGGCCATGTTTTTGTTTTTAAATTTTTTTTTCAATCCCCAAGCAATAAAAAAATTAAGTAAGAGAAAATGCACACAAAATGCCGGGTTGCCTCCGGTTACACGCTTCTTTAAAGTCGTATAGCTGGACCGTTTACCCAAATGTGGAGATTAGTTGGGTGGAGCTTTTGACTTATGAAAACCCCTTGGGTATTTAGTAGTACTACCTCCAACTTTATGCTTCAAAATGTGCTCTTTGAACTTTCCGGTCCCCTTTTCGGGCATAAGCTTCCAACATGGACTTTGAACAACACTTTTCTCCAAGAGATTTTTAGATTTCTCATCGTGCAACGAAACCTGAATCCAAGCAAAAGAACAAGTAGTATCCTTTTCAATATCAACATGAATTTTAAAAATTACTTGTTCATCCCCCACCCTCAAAGTTAATTTTCCTCATGCACATCAATGATTGATTTTGCCGTAGACAATAAAGAATGCCCAAGAATTAGAGGAACCTCAATATCATCATGCATGTCAAGAATAACAAAATCAATCGGGAATATGAATTTATCGATCTTGACTAACACATCATTAATAATACCCTCTAGGATGTTTAATCGATTTATCGGCTAAGTGTATGTCCATCCTAGTAGGTTTTAGCTCACTTAATCCCATATGCTTGAATGTTTCATAAGACATCACATTGATACTAGCTCCTAAGTCGGCTAGTGCTCTATCAACAAGTAAACCATCAATTGTACAAGGGATAATAAAACTTCCCGGATCATTAAATTTTTGTGGTAGATTATTGGAAGAACATTTATCATTCAATTGCACATTTGATAGTTCGTTAAGCTTATTTTCATTAGAAATGATGTCATTTAGATCTTTAGCATGCTTTGAAAGAGGTTGAACAAATGGAATATTAGTATGTAGTTGCTTGAATGACTCAAGGTACTTACCAAATTTGTCCTCCCTTCTATCTTCTTGATTAAACTCCGTGTAAGGGATCTTGGGTTTGTATTCGCGACCTCCTTTTTCATGAGCTTTTCTTTGGGTATGTCATCCTCCACGTATTTCGCATGGCGGTATTTGCATAATCATGCTCATGTGGAAAAGCGATGGTAATTGTCTTTACGTGCTCCCTGGGTTTGGCTCGATATTACCGGTAAACTACCTTGTGGCCTTTCAGAAATCATCTTCGCAACCGCCTATTTGGTTTTCAGTTATGGATAGATGCCTCTTGATTTCTCAAGGATGTTTCCTTTGCCTGGAATCGGGTATCCGTTGATTGCACAAACTTTGTTATAAGATCTTCCAAGTTAGGCTTACCTTGATTTGGCTAAAATCCCGGGAGACGTGTGTAGATTGGGATTAGGTCGTGGTTGGCCTTGGTTTCCCCAACCGAAATTAGGATGTTGTCGCCACCCAGGATTGTATGTGTTGTTCTTTGTAAGGATTACTTGGGTAATTTTTGCCTTGATTCCCAACGTAATTAAATTGTCGGGGCGTGAGGTATTGTATGTGGCGATCCGATGATTATGCAATCCTCCGCAAGTTTCACAAGATAAAACATGCGGCGGTGGTGGTTTAGGAGCCGCTAGATCGTCGATATTTTGGGTCAAAGCTTCGACTTGTGCAAAACTAGTGTAACCACTTTGCATCCGCATTATAAACACCCACTGTTCTATTAGGTTTACCTCGCAAACGGATTGCCATTGATAGCCATTCATGGCCATTCCCTCTATCGATCTTGGGCACTTCCGGTGTTTTATTGTTCAAAGTTCCCCCGCCGCGATCAATCATTTGCCTTGTTGACGAGTAGCCCATTGTAAAATGTTTGGACTTGTATCCAAATAGGAAGACCATGATGTGGGCATTTTCGCAGCAATTCTTTGAATCTCTCCCAAGTGTCGTACAAGGTCTCGCGTCTTCTTGAGTGAATGAAGAGATTTCATTCCTCAATCGTGCGTTTTGGCGGTGGAAAATATTTCAAAAGGAACTTTTGGCCATGATGCTCCATGTTGTGATTGTTCCTTTGGCAAAGTATTTAGCCATTGTTTAGCCCATCCCCAAAGAGTAAATGGGAATAGGTGCAAACGGATGGCATCGTCAGAGACTCCATTTATTTTGAAGATATCACAAATTTCGAGGAAATTTGCGATATGATTGTTCTGGATCTTCGTCCTGGTAGGCCGTCAAATTGAACAAATTGTTGCACCATTTGAATGACATTCGGTTTGATTTGAAATTATAGGATGCAACAAATGGCCTATACGATGCTAGATGACGTCGTCCATGGATGGTTTGGCATAGTCATACATAGTTCTTTGTTCATCCGCCATGACAAAATCTTTACTTTCGTTAGTATCCTCTTCGTGGTTCGTGTTAGTACTTTTTCTCTATGTTGCTCACGGCGGTGTCGCTTCCAAATTTGGCGACAGTAGGCATAGGCATGCGGTAAACAAAGAGGATAAGTATAAACCAAGACTTACAAAGATAGATAAAAAGAAAAATAATGGTAAAATAAAAAAATAAAAAAATGATTAAATTAACAAAAATAAAGCGTTCTTAATATTACAATCCCCGGCAACGGCGCCAAAAACTTGATGGCTCAAAAGCTACTCTATAAAACCGTAGGCAAGTGCACCTATCGTTTTGTAGTATAGATTATTGAGTACCGAGTGTCATTCCACGAGGATTGTAAGTACTAATAATTACCGTCATTTTGTTATCTAATCTAGCAATTTTTAGAGTTTTGTTTGTTAAAATGGAAAATGAAAAATAGAGAATTTAAAATAATTGCAACTTACAATAAATCAAATAAAAGTAGATTATGGAATGAGAAATCAAGAGATAGAAATGTGTTGAATGTAAGTCCCTCTAGAATGTTTTTGTGATTCAACAAGATAAAAATACAACCATAAGCCCTTAAGCAAAAAACCAACCTCTTTTAATAAAATCTCATGTTATGTGGACCGTAGAAATTCCCGATTTAAGTTAAACCCTCTATCGAGCGAATAACTTCTAATCTCAAGTTGATTAATCAAATCTCTTTCTAGTTAAAACCCCCAAGACAAAGATTATAACGATTTGTGAATTCCCGTATTAGTTTGACCCTACCGAGGAAGATTTATGTCGTCCCATATCTAGGATTGCATGTAACTCTTTTCACTTATATAGGTTCGATTTCACCATGAATCTCTCGATTTTGGATGAAAAATAAACTTCAAATCAATATTGCGCATATACCAATTCGAATGAATAAAGCATAATATAAGTGAATCACACAAAACATGAAGATTTTATTAAAAACATACAAGCCTTTAATCACAAATTCATTCTAGAGTTCATTACATTCAAATACTAGAAATTTAGCTACACATGGCTTTGACAAAAGAGTATACTACACAAGAAGATATGAATAAAATGAACATGGTGTACTTAGCTCTTATTCAAGACCAATATAAGACTTCCCCTTAGTTGATTGCAATGATGTTGAGCTCCAAGCCTTCTCCTCTATTGCTCTTCAACTTCCAACTCTACCTCTCTTTTATCCTCTCAATGTATTTTGCTTTGAAACTTAGAATATACAATGAATCTCTCTATCAATGAATACTACATGAATTATGAATTTCCAACTCAAACTCTTGGATTTTATAGGCACCATATTTGTGAAAGAACACATCAATAATGCTAACAAATGCTCCACTTCCATGGTTGTTGGTTGAATCATTGTGTGCACATTCATGGTTGAGTTGGTTGAATCATTGTGTCCACATGACAATTGAGGGAATAATAGAGCTTGGTGCATCAAAATGAGGTGTAAAAATTGCTCAAAGGTTGTCAAAAAGCAAAAAAGGGAAAGTCTCCATAATTTCGCCAAAGAAAAACGGTCACGGACGAAAAGCACGGGCGGGCCGTGTTTTTGGATTTTCCCGAACACGGCTGTGTTTGGTACGTCGAGTCAAAACATTGCTCGTTTTTGACTTCTAAAAAGCACGGCCGTGCTTAAAAACACACACCCTGTGTTTGGTGAAAAGGCCCAAAATGATGCGTTTAGCTTGGGATTTTGAGTGTTTTTGCATCCGAAACCCTCGGGTATGTTTTGACATGAAACCATGGCCCAAAATTCACCAAAAAAAGCTCTAAATCATCAATCTACACCAATAAAAGCACCTCGGAGTAATGTGAACTATGTACAATCAAAAATTTATGAAACTAACAATAAAATAACTCAAATCATACTTAAATATACACATAAAACATGCATAAAAAGACCCTTAGCACCCTCTTTTTCTAACCGAATGCTCAAACACAATAATAAAGGTGCGGAAAGTAAACAACGAGGCATTGATTTATAGCAGTTCAACCCACCTAGGGCCTAATCTACTACCACCCCAAAGATATCAGGGATGGATTTCAAAAAAAGAAAAATTCGCAGTAAAATACTTTAAAAAAAGAACAAATCGTGGTCCGAAAGGTTATAGTAGCCAAAGCCATTGGAATTTGTATTTTATACATTGGAAAAATCCGTTTGGTTATTAATAGACCAGACGGGAAAAGAAGAATTTTATTAATTACCAAAATTAATACAAATTCAACTTACAACACCTTGAAGAGCACCACACTCTTTCTTCAACACCACCTTTGGAGATTACCACAATCTCCTTTGAAGATTACCACAATCTTCCTTCAACGGCACCTTGTGAAGATTACCACAATCTTCAACCTTGAAGAATACCAAATTCTTCAACACCTCAATAAGAAGATCACCACAATCTTCTTACACCTATCACCTAGATCATCCAAGTGTGTTCTTACCACAAGAACACTCACAAGGATATCTTGTGTTTGAATGATAACCAAAAATCAAGATTACAACTCAATAATGAATATTACAATTTGAGTGCAAAGTGTAATCAAGAATAGCCTAGACCTCAAGGATGTGAAAGTGATAAGCTAGGCAAAATTACAACAAGAATAATAACAATGAAGAACAAATATTTGCTTGAAGTGTATCTTGTTGTGTTGTATCTCAATTGTTGTTATCTTGGTTGCTCCAAAACTTCCTCTATTTATAGGAGATGATTGATCAAGCATAGGCTCCTCTTGGGGATTGAAAATCTACTGAGAAAAATACAATTAAAACTGGAGCTATCTCAGGATTACCTTTTTATGAAATTAGATGCGCTTACCTTACTATTCGAAAATCAAGAATATAGCTATTAGAAATCAATCCCACATTTTAAGGAAATATGTCTGTGTCAAACGGTCATATTTTTCTCACAAGCAAGCACAGGCGGCCGGTTTACGTAAATAGAAGTTTGAAACGAAACACGGGAAATTTACATAGGGTGACCGGTCGACGTAGGGTTCGACCGGTCGTCCCCGACTTCAATCGGTCCCCTCATAGGTTTGAGAAGAAAAAATGTTACATTTCAAAACGAAACTTGCAGTAGTACCCGGACCGGGACGTCCGCCGCCCGATGCGGCAGTCGACTCGCTTGATTTTTATTCCGTCTCATTTTGTTTCAAAAATCATCTTCAGTGCACGGGTTGCCCTATAGGGCGACCGATCGACCAAGAGACAGTAAATGTTGTCCAATTTTTGTCGAAAATAAAACTCAAGAAATACTCGAAAATATAGTAAAAATATTTTAAACCAAACGGGAGTATTTAGACAACATTTAGAAACCTTATTTTGAAGTAGAAACATATAAACATAAAATCATTAGAAGTGTTGTCCAATTTTATCTAAAGTAAATCTTGAAGAAATACTCAGGAAAATATTAAAACCATTTTAAATCATTTAGGAGTATTTGGACAACAATTAAAAACATTGTTTTGGTGTAAAAATAAAATCATCAAAATTAAGATAAAAACATGTATCAAACAATATCTATGTAAGCACATCAATCTAGAATAATAAAATATTATATCGAGAAAATATATGTGAATTGTGTCATCTATGATAAAAAAAAACAATTTGGGGTCTCATAGCTTCTCCCAAGTCCTTCATCTCAAATTGATTGTTCATCCAACTTTTTATATCCGATAATACCTCTATATTGTTTCCAATCATGAGAATATAATCTACGTAAAGAACTAGAAAAGCTACTATTGCACCATGAATTCTCTTATTCACACAGGGTTCATCGGGACTCTCACAGAAAAACCAAATGATCTAACAACTTGGTCAAATCGGTATTCCAAGACCTTCATGCTTGCTTTAGCCCATAAATGGACTTATGCAACTTGCAAACCATGTGTTCTTGACCTTTAGTGAATCCTTACGGTTGTTGCATATAAATATTTTCTTGTAAATTTCCATTTAGAAAAGTTGTTATGACATCCATCTCGCCAAATCTCATAGTCGAGGCTTGCTGTATGGCTAAGAGTATCCAGGATAGACTTCAAGATTGCAATCGGCGAAAAGGTTTCTTCATAGTCAATGTCATCTTTGAATATGCCCTTTCACCACCAATCTAGTTTTTAAAGTTTCCACCTTCCCGTATGATCCTCTCTTTCTCTTATAGATCCACTTGCACCCAATGGGTTTTACCCTTTTAGGCATTTCTATAAGAGACCAAACAGAGTTGGAGTACATGGAATCCATCTCTCAATTCATAGCCTTAAGCCATTCACGAACTTCAACGCCCTCCGTCTTGCTTCACTATAACTTGTGGGATCGTAATCGTGATCATTAGAGATGGCTTGATACGATTCACCCAACAAAATATATCTCATGGGTTTGCGAATTGTTCTCCAACTACGAGTGAACCGCATGGTTATTGTGCATCTAAAGGAGGATTCAAATTTTGTTGTGGGTTAACAATCTCTTCATTATTCGAATAGGTGGTTCTTGTAATTCTATTGGTTCCATATGTATATTTGCATGTTGTTTAACTAGTTCTTGTGTTTGTTAACCTTAAGGAACGTTTTCCTTATTTAAACAATCACGGGGAATATGTTGTGGCACCTCAAGAGTCTTAGGAAGTTCGACCAAGCAAGTTCCTCAAGAAATAGCGTGGGTTTCAAATTTTTCACATAGTCATCCTCTAAGAATGTAGCGTGAGTGCTCACAAAAACTTTCTTATATGTTGGACTATAGAAAATTCCACTTCTTGTTCCTTTAGGGTATCCAATAAACAAGCATCCTTCTGCACGAGATTATATTTTATTTGGCTTTTGTTGTAAGACATGTATGGAACACCCCAAATCCAAATATGGTTTAAGCTTGGCTTACGCCCTTTCCATAATTTTGTGGGCATCTTTGGAACATATTTTGATGGAACCACGTTCAAAAGGTACACAATTATTTCTAAGGCATAGCCCCAAAGGACACGGGTAATGATGAATAAGCGAGCATAGACCTCACCATGTCTAAAAGAGTTATATTTATTCTTTCATCTACTCCGTATTGTTGTGGCGTACCAGGGGCTGACAGTTGTGAAGCTATCCCCTCTTGAGCCAAGTATGACTTGAACTCACTAGACATGTATTCACCACTTTGATCAGACCGAAGTTGTTTGAGATGGACACCTAATTGCTTTTTTGCCTCAACCTTAAACTCTTGAAACTTATCAAAAGCTTCGGACTTATGGCGCATTAGGTATACATATCCATATCTTGAGTAATCATCGGTGAAAGTAATGAAATACTCATACCCTCCTCTATCTCGCACGTTCATTGGTCCACATACATCGGTATGTACCAACTCAAGTTGAACGGTTGTTTGGTTTCCTTTGGCCTTGAAAGGTCTCTTTGTCATTTTTCCTTCCAAGCCGGATTCACACATTGGTATAGGTTCAAAGACTAGGGAACTTAACATCCCACTTTTAACCAAACCATGCATCCTATTTGGATTAATATGACCTAATCGCAAATGCCAAAGATATGTTTTGTTTGAAATTTTTCTCTTTTTGATAGGTGGATATGTTCATCATCATCCACAGATTCAACAAACAAATATATCATATTATATAGGACTAAGAAAATAAAGATCATGCCAAGTACAGAACAAATAAAAGAAGATTTACTTCTAATTGAAAATGAGGAATCAAAGTGAACTATTAAACCATGATGAATCAAACAACTAACATAAATCAAATTCCTCTTAAAATCTAGTACAAATAAACAGGTGTTGTAAAAACAAAGTCCTATCATTATCAAAAGATAATTCACCTAAACCAATAGCCATCATTGAGACTCGATGTCCATTTCCTAACGTCAAGCTTCTTTGTCTATGCCATATGACCTAATTTGTTTGAACCACTCGCAAAGAGTAACAAACATGGTTAGTGGCTCTGAATCAATAATCCATTTATCGTTCTAATTCTCCACTAAATAGGACTAGATGAAATTCAAATCACCAATATTACTTGACGTTTTTCATCTCGAGAACAATCCTTTTCCAGGACCCTTTTTGCCACACTTGAAGCACTTGCACGATTTGGCTTCTTCATAGCGATTGGGTTGGAAACAGTAGCATCGCTTCTTGTTCTTTTCTTATTACCAACTTTAGGTTTTCCTTTAGGTTTAAAGAACTCTCTCGGCTAGATGCACATAATCTGGCTTGACTAGAGATTGTTCAGCACTCTCAAGCTCATGCATCAACTAAGTAGGAGTCAACTTTAGCTTGTTCATATTGTAGTTCATTTTGAACTGGCTAAAGCTTTCTGGTAGTGATTCAAGGATAATGTCAATTTGCAATTCTTCTTCTAGCTTTGCCCACATCACTTCGCCCGACCGAGATCGACATCATTATAAGGCAATGATCCCGCACACTCCCCTAGTCATACGAGTGTTCATTAAAGCCCTTATATCAGTTTGTCTAGCAGCACTGCTACTATTAGCAAACATCCCATCTAGAGTCTGGATCATTTCTGCTCCACTCTCGAACTTGTTTATTTGCTCCTTCCAGTGACTGGCAACACTGGCAAGAATATAGCCGCGAGTTGCAGTATTTGCCTTTTGCCATTCTGAATACTACGTCTTTGTTTGTTCAGACGCATTGACGTAGGTTCATTAGGCTTAGTGGTTGTTTGGACAAATTTAATCTTCTCATATTCCAGAACAATGAAGAGATTGATTTTCCATTGCCTGTACATCCGTAGGTTTTTGACTCAAAATCCTAGCAAGTGGGTTCAAAGATGCCATTTTCTGAAATAAATTATGCACACTAATTAAAACGATAAAGTACAATAATCATGTTCTCATTATTATTGCAACAATCATTTAGTTTTCATCATAAACACTCACATTGGGCAAGGAGTTCATAATAAACTAAATTTGAACATGAAATCAAAAGTTCACTACTATGTTAGTTTATTAAGGAATTAGGAAGTTACAAAATAAAAGAACTTTTAGCCATAATCTCCAAATAAAATTTCCTAGATAATACTTTTACCATCACTCTGATTGTTTCAAGACTTTGAGCCCTTCATAAAATTATCTTGGCCCCGTTGGGAGGGTTAATAATTTTATTCAGGTTGAATGTCATTAACCATTGTTTAATTTCAAAATTATCTTCAATATCTAAGTAATGTCGACAATGAGCCGATCAAACTTATTAAAATTTTGAATTTATTAAGGCTCATTCTAATAAAATCCAACGATGATTATCCGATAGGGCATCACATGATTATTTTATTAATGAACCCAAAATGGAGCTCGTAGGTTTACAGTTAGTAATATTATTGAAAATCTTCACCATTCAATATTTTAAAATAGGGACTCTATTAATAATTATTAATCTAGATTACAAAAATCATGATAATTATTAATAAAGCATAATTATCAATCTGGATTTTGCAATAAATCATGATAATTAAAAAACGCAAATTAATTATCAAACTAGATTAAAATCATAATAATTATACAAATCTCGATTAATATGACACTACCTATTCTATATGGCTTAAAATCACATTAATCATTTTATACCATGTAACTAAACCATCCATGAAAGAAATGCCTGAATAATCGATGATTGAAAACTTAATTAGGTTGACGATATAAAACAAAAATCAATTAGCCGCCTTAAATTTTTGCTTTGCTAGAGTGACCCCTTTTATTATTTTATTGAAATCTTCTTCATGAATAAGCACGATTAAGATACAATAGAATAATAAATCAAAAAAAAAAAAAAAAAAAAGAGCGGACTAATACATATATAGTTAGCAATAGGTGACATTACATAACCTAATCAATTTTCAAACAAATTTGCATTAAGGCAAGAATACGAAAATGACTCACGAATAAAATATTACAATCAATGCAATATCGATTTATATAAAAAAAAAAAAGCAGTTATGACTTGGACTCGATTCACATATATATTCATACGGGCTCTGATAATTGAAGGAATCAGGACCGTTCCTATGTTTTATAGGACGATGCAAAAAAAAATGGGCCCTCTTTATTCATATAAAAATGAAACTTGAAAGAATAAAATAATAAATATAAAATTTTTTTTGTTAGTGGTGAAAATCAAATAACTAAATCTAAATATATATTAAATTTAGAGATAATTAAAAAAACACCCACGAGGTTTGGACTAATTACAAAAAAAAAAAACGAGAGATGTTTTAAAATTACAAAAAACCTCAAATTTGATTTTGTCTTAAATTTAAGGGTGTCACTATATGTTTTTATAAAGATCAAGGAGTTTTTGCAATATTTTTGCTTAAGAAGGGAAAAATGTAAGACATAATCAAAGGAATTTTTTTTTAATTTTTAAAAATAACTGGATTTTTTTTACGTAATTTGCTTAGAACCTCAAAGGGTTTTTTTTTATTATCCCTAAAAAAATTTAAAAAAAAAAAAAAAAAAAAAGAACCCTAGGAAATAGAATAAATATTGATACATGCTAATGGTGAAAATATAAACAACTAAAGACGAATAATTCTTACCAAAAATAAATTTTATTTGATGTCTTAGGATTTAAAAAAGAGCGAATATGGGCGCGCAAGTAGGATAGAACCCACAACCTCTAAGTCTAAAAAGAGTGCCTAAATAGTTGAATCAATACACTTACTTAATGATTATGTAGTCTTTAATGTACATATATGTAATTGAAAACCATTAAAAAAATCTCGGGACGAGGTCTCATGAGGGTGCCGCCGACGCCCCAAGGACGGACCCTGGAAGGAATCATATGTATGCGCAGTGAAATGATCCACATGTGAAATACATATGCAATCAATCTTCTCGTCCATGAAGAGAATAACTTGTTAGATCTTCTAAGCTATTCTCAAGGGGTGTGGCGGCGTGTGGGCGCTCCAAGATCACCTCCGACTTTTCTCTACTTAGTTTCTCTGTTTTACTTTATGTATCTGTTAGAATATCGACATCTTATCTTTTTATAGATGTCTCTAACCCTAATAGAACTGGGCCAGGTTTTACTTAAGCCTAAGCCCATGTATTAATAAACTCTACCCAAATATAGAAGCACATCAATTGTGATATATGTCACACCAATAATCTTGAGCTAGTTTAGGGATCCAATAATATTATTAATCAAGTCTCTTAATAATTGTAAATCAATTATCTAAACCGGTGCTATTTCACTAAAAGTATGATATTGAACTTCAAGATTAACAACAATATATTAAATATCAAATGTGTATTTCTTCTTTGTAAAATATCAATAATTATATGATATAAATTTAGTCAATCAATTAATTATTTAATCTACGGACTTAAACATTTCTTTAATGGAACAATTACACGAAAGTGACTTTTTACATCCAAGTATCGAAACATATCAAGAGGATATTTTCATACAAATTCCATTTATTTCATAAATACGACAATTAAATAATGAAAATTCTCAAAATATCAAGGTGTTGGTTTGTAACAATTAAACCTCATTTATTGATAATTCAAAGAATAATAATTATGTAACTAATATAACTCGGGATTAAGAGAAATAACATAACTAATATAATGGAGATTTAATTTTCTTTTAATGAAGTTTAACTTTGATTAAATCTCACTTGATCCAATCAATGTGAATAATTCACACCAATATTTTATAACAATCAAGATGCATTATTTCATAAAATATTGCAAATTTGAAATAAAGTGTCCAACTTTATTTAACAATCGTGAAATAATTCATTAATTATGAAAACCTATGATCATGCCTTCTATAGACATATTCACACGATCATATACTACGTAATTAATTCGGACCTTTTTCGTATAACAATGTGCATATCAAAAAATGAATAATATATTTTAGAATAACAAATGACATAATATAATATTTGTCTTGCTTCTAGAGCATAAAACTAACAAAGCTAATATTGTAGCGGATGCATTGAGCGTAAATCAACACAACGTAATGCGGTGCGATTAAATTTCAAAACCGAATTAACGGATCTCGGAGAAAATGAACGTGTAGATTGTATCATTGGGTTCCACTAAAGCTAAGTTGGCGGCGTTAACACTTCGATCGATGCTACTTGTCGATTTCAACAAGAACAACAAGGTGATGATTACTATACCAAAGTGAGGAAAGACATTGCCTCTAAAGTGTCTTCGATTTCAAAATATACGAGAATGGAGTCGCAATTTAAAGAACGATTATATCTCGCCCAAAAAGGATAATCTCTCGAGAGAATATTCTAGCGAGAAGCACATTCGACGCCATATTCTTTACATCGAGGGGCTGCTAAGATATACGAGAGACTTGAAGAGGCATTATTGATGGCCGGATGTAAAAGAGATATCGCGTAATACGTGGAACAATGTTTAGCATGTCAAATAAAAGCAGAACACAAAACGCCATTTGGAATGTTGCAACCTCCGCAAATACGAGAATGGAAATGGGAAAGAATCACCATGGATTTTATGACGGGTTTACCTAAAACCATTAAAGGTCACGATGCTATTTGGGTAATTTGGACAGATTGACCAAATCAACTCATTTTATTTTCATTTTTCTACCTATTTCATGGACCGATACACATAACTTTATATACAAGTGGAGGTGGTTAGACTTGACCGATACACACAACTTTATATACATGAAGTGGTTAGACTTCATGGTGTACCACTACCCATTGTTTGAGATAGAGATTCGATTCTTATCTAATATCCGGAGGAGCTTACAAAAGGCACTAGGAACACGGTTGTCATTTAGTACTATGAATCACCCTCGGATCGATGGACAATCGTAATGACGATATAAACTTTATAAGATATGCTTAAAACGTGTATTCTAGATTTTCAAGGACAATGGAGTAAATATCTACCTTTGATATAATTCTCATACAACAACGACTATCAATCAACAATTGGGATGGCCTCTTATGAAGCATTGTACGATAAAAAGTGTAGATCGTCGGTCCATTGGCATGAAATTGGTGAAAGAAACTTTTAGGTCTAGACATGATTCGAGAAATGACAGAGGCCGTGACACAAATTCGACAGAGAGGATGAAAACTGCTCAAACCTGGTAAAAGAATTACTCAAATCAAAGAAGAAGAAGAAGAAGAAGAAGAATGTTGGATTTTTCTTTATGAGATCAAGTATTTCTTAAGGTGGCGCCAATGAAAGGGATAATGTGATTTGAAAAGAAAGGAAAACATAGTCCTAGAACATAGGTCCATTCCATATCACAAGATATAATTAGTGATGTTGCTTACAAACTTAACCCGCCCGCATCAATGTCTCAAGTATATGACGTATTTCACATTTCCATGTTGAGAAAATACATTTCAAATTCATCTCATATTTTGAAACACGAAACCAAGTAGAATTAAAAGTCAATTTGATCTATGAGGAAGTACCTTTTAATATTGTTCTACGAGGAGTAAAGAAACTCATAAATAAGGAAATTCCATTAGTTAAAGCACTCTATAGAAATCAAACAGTAGATGAAGCTACATGAGAAAGAGAAGACGAGAAGATGGCTAAATATTCAGACCTATTTCGGTAAGTAAAATTTCGAGGATGAAAGTTTTATAAGGAGGGAATGATGTAATACCCGGAGTCTCTTACTACTCACTCGGTCAATATAGTTTGTGCATCGTATTATATTATGCACTATCTGCGTAGATATTGATATTTGCATAATTTATTTTTATTTTGCATGGCATGATTAGTTTTATAATTTTATATAGTACTAGTTGTCGGATTATTAATTTATAGTTGGTCGTAATGAAATATAAGAATATTTAGGTGTCAAATTATCCAATGTCATTAGGTTCCACGCGAGCCATCAAGAATATGGGAACTACAATGTTAGAAGTGGTAGACTTAGAAATAAAAGTGACATCAATGTGTATATCGAGCATGAAGCGACTTGAAATATACATCCAACCTGGAAGTCTCGCATGCTTTTGGAAGATATGCAAATAAATGAAATTTAAAAAAGAATAATATAATGCATAAAAGAATTTTGAATTAATAATATATATAGGGATAGGATCTCGTAAGGCAGCCCTCTTATCAGAAGGCAATGTGGATTGATCCTATCCATCCACTCCATTTGATCAGTGTTCTAGATGCCTATTAAGATTACTAAAAAGCATTTATCAATTAATTAAAAGGCAAAAAGGGCAAAATAATAACTAACAAAATCTTTTAACCACCTTCCCATTGACAACACCTTACAATCATGGAAGTGATGCAAATCATGTTTCCATAATTGAAAACACAATCGCACCAAAAATCGACTTTCCTCTCTCTCTATCTCTCCTCTTGCAAACCTGGAACAAAAACAAAACTCAAAACCAGACGAGCAAAAATTGTGAAATACACCATGTAAGATCAATATATTCATCAACATCAAGGTGACGTATCAATGAACACCACGGAGGAGCGGAGAATGCACACCAAAGAATCGAGCACACATCGATGGAAACAACGGAAGAAACCTACGAATATTGAGGAGAGAGAATTGGTTCATGTATTTAATTTCAAAAAAATGATGCAAAAATAGTGTATATGTGATGTATAACTAGACAAAAATGATGCATAAATAGTTTACATTGAACATTGAGTCATTTCAAAAGTGACGATTTGATGTTTTAAAACAAAGTGCATAGTTATTGTGTATGTGATGTATAATTAGATTAAAACGATGCATAAATAGTTTAGATTGAACCTTGAGCCATTGCAAAAGTGATCAAAGATTGTGGTTTTAAAATAATGCATAATTATTGTGTATGTGATGTGTAAATAGACGGAAATGATGCATAAATAGTTTACATTGAACACCGATTCAAAAAGTTACTGATCAAAAGTTCGTTGTTTTAAAATGGTGCATAATTATTGTGTATGTGATGTATAATTACATGAAAACGATGCATAATAGTTTACATTGAACATTGAGTCATTTCAAAAAGATAGAGTTAAAGTTCGTTTTTTTAAAATGGTGCATAATTAATGTGTATGTGATGTATAATTATTAATTAGATGAAAAACAATGTATAAATAGTTTACATTGAACATTGAGTCATTTCAAAAGTGACAGTCAAAGATTGTGGTTTTAAAATAATGCATAAATATTGTGTATGTGGTGTATAATTACACGAAAACGATGCATAAGTAGTTTACATGGAAGTTGTATCACGATTTTGCGAAACAAAAGGAGGAAAATTGAAAGATGAAAACTCTTGGTAGACGAGAACAATGGGGGAGAAAGAAGTGAAATGTTTCAAAATGGAGGAGAAAATTAAAAGCGGGAATCAAATCAGTAATCATATCCCTTGAAAACCCATTCGCTTTATTTTTAGCTTCACCGCAAGTGTATGGTGTAGTTTATAGAATAGGGTAAGCAAGCAAGGTCGTATCCACGGAGACTAATAAATTAATGTGCTAAGTATTGAACTAAAAGAGACTTATTTTTATTTAGACGATCGATATTGGATGATTGTTTATGGAAGTAAAGACAAGAATAACCACAAAAACACAAGATGAAAATAATAATGGAATTATCAAGGGAATGAAATGGATTCCCAGGTTATGGTTTCAATTAATATTTCTCTTGTTGTCCATTTTAATCAAAGCGAAAGTTATCATCAATACACCTATAAGACGATCACAACGGTATTTTATCCTCCCTCTCGAGATGTATATAAAGTGTAGATTGAAATATATATATGCTAGCATCTCTACTCATCATAAGATACACAACTCCCAAATGCACAAAAGATCATATATCCTCACAAATATTCACAAACCTCTCGATTATGCAAATATTCATGTTAAGTACTCAAGATCTAATATTGAAACTCATCTCTCGAATTATGAATCAATATATCAAATAAGTTAAATCATTGGTCAAATGATAAAACAAGAATAAGAACAAAGTACTCAAATAGGCTTCAAGACAATAACTTCAACTAAGATTAAAACATTCAACAAGAGTTCAATTAATCTACTTCCAAAACCCGGAAATCACAAGAAGTTTAGCTATTCATTACAAATAAACAACCCATAGACAAATTGTTCATATTCATTTCAAGCTAAAATGAAAGATTAAAGCACAAAGAATGAGAAAACTTAGGGAAAGTAGATAATCTCTCGATTAATCTTCAATCCTCGAGCTCCGATTCGACCCGATTCTTCCCTTGATTCTTCCTTGATGAAGTTGAGCTATTTCTTGTGTTCTTGGGTCTTTTCCAGACCTTTCCTCTATGCCCTAGATCAAGCCTCCCATGTATCTATTTATAGTACCCTCCTTTTAGATCAAAAAATCGGACTTTCATTGTTTTCTCCGCCCGCGAGCGCTGCAGCGCTAAAAAATGGGCGCTGCAGCACGCACATAACACACCCGGGCGCTGCAGCGCCGGGTCTTGGGCGCTGCAGCGCCATCCAAAATTTGGCCACTGCCCAGATTTTCGCCTCCGCGCTGCAGCGCCTCGTTTTGGCGCTGCAGAGCCATCCAAACGTCCGAATTCGATTTTGTGTCCTTCATCAAAGTTGTATCCCTATCTCTTAGCTTTCTATAGCCACTTGAATCACCTCAATATCAATTTTGTAGAGAGAGTTATGGCCAAAATACTAAACCCTGCCAGTGATGGAAATTTCAAACGCATTTGGACGTTTCTTCAAATCAATCTCTCGTTGTTTGATCGTTCATACTTCTTTTGATACATGATTCATTAAATATGACTATAAACTCAATATAATTGGCTCTCAACATGGCTTGGCTACTCAAATGACTCAAAATACTCAAAAACAACACAAAACTCAAGTCTAGGAAGCCCAAATCAATGGTATAAAACCAAGTGAACAAAAACCGATAGACACAATCAGTTACTAAAAAAATTGATCTCTTGGATCTGATAAATAAAAAAAAGGCAACAACCAATTTTGCTTTTCATGGGCGAAAAATAAAATAAAAAATGCATAAAAACGAAAAAAAACTCGATCAATTGGATTTGATAAATTAATATATAGGATTAATCCATCTTTGTCTTGCAAGAAGCCCTCTACCACATTTGATCATATAGATATATATATATATATATATATATCTTGGTATATGTTCCTTTCAAAAAAAAAAAAAGTTGATATATGTTATTCCAAGCTTGATCGATCTAATTTAGAGGTTAATTTTAAAAAATGCCAAATTATTTTTGTCATGTCAATTCAAAACACTTGCAACATGGGATAATAGCCCTTGTTATCAAATGGTGTACTATTGGGCGAGCAAACTCAAGTTCGCATTGAGCAGACACTTCATCGGGGAAGACGTTCATATAGGGTTGCCACAACAAAGTTTTAACTTTTGGTAGTATATGAAGTTTCTAGAGTCTTCCAATTTCCTTGTAATCCAGTATTGATGTTCGAGTTGATGATTTGCATGGGCCACGGCGATGCAATACTCTAATTTGTCGAAGTAAATAGTGTCTACTTTTTTTTCCCAACGATAATATATTAGAAACACAAAGAACAATTACAACTCCTGACGCCAACTGGAGACATCAACCTTAGATCCATAATTAGATCCAAGAAGGAAACGATGAGAGCCACTCCAAGGAATCCTCTCTCTAATAGAAAATAAAGCTAGTCCAACGCAAGAGGTATTACAACTTTTATCAATCCAACAAAAAGAACAAACATAAAATAGATTCGAAAGCAAATAGATGTCTTCAAAGAATCGTCATCAAAGAAACACAGAAAGTTGCTCTTGATCGGAGTTTTACGAACAATCTCCTTCACATCTATTTGAATTTCAATCTTATTCCAATTGATTTGGGAAGCCTTGACCATGGAATGTCTAATGGCTAAAAGGATCGCTTCAATTGGACTTGAAATGAAGTCTCTAGAAAAACACCAAGCCAATACCTTGTTTCCCCAACCCGCACAAATCATCACCCTTATTTCAACACTAACTTATGAACGAACAAGTCCTACTATAGAATGAGTGGCATCCTCTTTCGCTTTCCCCAAAGAATCCTGCAAAATTGGAGGCTTCAAACCGGAAGCTTATATCTAGCCTCTTTGAACTCCATCCACTCTTGAAGGCACCCTTAATGGTTTCATTAGCAATTTTTTATTTTTGAAAAACCCAAAGGTTTCGATTTTTTCAAATCCACCACAATATATATGTTGACGATTGAATTCTATCTTACACTCAAGTCGAATCGCCCATATTACACAAATAATACCAACAACCAACAAAATCATTCTGGAACATATGTCCATCCAAAGAAATAAGAGCTAACTTCCACACCAACTTTGCTCTTCCACAATTGAAAAGAAGGTGAACCACATTTTCCTCATGCTCCCCACACCAACCAGCAAATAGTGTCTAGCTTGATCCCCTTTTTAGCCAGCTGATCTCCCGTAGGCAAGCACTGGTGCCAACATCCCCACACAATATGTTTGATTTTGTCTTTAATGGGTAACTTCCAAGTCAGATTCCACATGGCTGAGTATTGCTTCTTGGCTGAGCTATTTTAAGGCCTTTTCACCACCTCCTGTTGATTCATTAGAGCATCCAAACCAGGCGCCTTCAAAGGATGTTGGTCCTTAAGTGCTTTTTTGATCTCCATTTCTTCAACTGGCCTGGTGAGAATGTGATTCATGGGAGTGGATATTGAAGCAGGAATACCATCCAAAATACAACCCGGAGTTGCAAGGTTCAAAGATTTGAACAGTTTGGTGTAAAATCGAGATCTCTCTTACCAAAGACAGACATCTCCATTATTTTTCACAAGTCTCTCAATATAGTTCATTTTCCTTCTTTGCATGGTACAGGCATGGAAATACTTCGAATTTTTCCCCTCTTTAAGGCAATTAATTCTTGCTTTTTGTTTCCAAAAAACCTCTTCTTCCTTGTAAGCACTTTTAAGGTTATCTTTCACATTATTCCAATCACCTCGTACACTATTTCCTCCTCACTACACATCTCATTCATCTTTTTTTTTTTTTGCATTTGATCAATCTTTATTAGAGCATTACTAGAATTATTAAACTTCCACTGGAGCCAAGCCATTCTGCAATTTTTAATTTTCCTTTGGATTTGAATAAGGGGCGTACCCTGGACTGGTACATTCCATGCACTTTCCACAGTTTTAACAGCTCCCTCATTTTTGGCCCATCTCAAATCAAAGTAGAAACGCTTTTTTCTAGGACGATATCCACCTTCATATTTAATTACCAACATGAAATGATCAGAGGATTGCATCTGTACGTGAAGGACCTCAACACTAGGGAATTTATACATCCATTCAAGAGTTGCAAACACACGATCCAATCTTTCCTCAACAAAATCTCCCCCTTCTCTATTATTTGCCCATGAAAATGGGTGTCCTTTAAATTGCAATTCAGCCATCCTCGTATTCTCAATAAATATCTTGAATTGCCTAAACTAAATTCAGGTCTACTTCTCCCCTCCCCCCCACTCTTCTCCAAATTAGATATGATATCATTAAAGTCCCCCCCAATCATTCACAGCTCCCCCCACTTCTCATTTTCCTTGATAAGAAAATCCCACATCAGACTTCTCTCCCCTTCCTATGTACTAGCATATACAAATATAACCCAACATTTGTTAGCAGTCCTTTACACTCAAAGCAAACCTCTACACATAAGTTATAGCATACAATATCACAAATAACAATATTATGTGACCAACAAACCAATAACCCTCTACTCTTTCCAACTCGATCAACAACTTTCTGTCTATCTTCTAACTTGAGCTTTCTACAAACAATAGTAACAAACAATCTCTTTTCTTAGTTTCGGATAAAAACATAATATCCGGGAGGTGGAGCTTCATAGCTTCCTTTAATTGGAAAATTGTAAAGGGCCCTCCTAGTCCTCTACAATCCCCACATGCAAACTCTCATTTATCATCGAGGGGTCATTTTCGGTTGGCTCCCGCTACCTTACCAATGGTTAGACTCATGCAATTTGTTTTCTCTTCAATTTTGCTCTTCTTCATGGGATTGCCTTTGTATCTGCTTTCTTCATCCGAAGACACAACATTCTTTTATTATTGTAGTTTATAACACTAATTCCCTCAACATTCCTCACTTCATTTCCCTTTTTTGTCCGGTCCTTCTGTTTTTTTTTTTGCCTTTTCCATTTTTTTCCTTTAAACACTTTATTACCCATCAAATTATGGTTTGTCAGAGATATATCCTTGAGAGGAGCTCTCTCCCGTCTCCCAACTGTGATTGGAACATTAACCATATATGGATTTTCCTCCATACTAACATTTTTTTCCAACTCCGCTGAACTTAAAACACATTGGTTGAGGGTTCTCGTGATTTGGAACTTCAGTGTCAAGAGGTATGCTCAAGCACTTCTCACTCCAATTCCATCTACCACATCACAGGCTTTTTCCTGATCAATCAGCACTAAAGCATTCTTTTCTTAGGATTCAGCTTCATCCATCCCACCTCTGTTAATACCTATAGCAACTCTGGAATCCTTAGGAAAACCATCCCCATTATCGCAATTATCTTCACTGGATTCCTTAGAACATGTATTCTTCTTAATATTGCATTTATTTTTCTCATTAATTATGGGCACCTTATCAATTTTATTGATATTCCACCATTCTAAAGCATGCATCCAATCCCCAAATTGCCAAGCCCTAACCTCTTCCCGGAGAAAATCCATTTTTCAGTTTTTGCACATTTTTTAATTATGCCCAACTAAACCACAACAGTAACAAAATCTAAGTAATTTTTCGTACTTAAAATCCACCCAGACTTTCGAATCCCCTAGTTTAATGAAAGTTCCCCGAATCAACGGTTTATCCAAATTGATCTCCACAAGGACTGGCACAAATCTCCCCTTAATACTTCCAATATATGGGATATGCACATCTAACACTTTTTCGAACACTTTCCCAATCTTGAAACCTTCTTCACATGACACCCATTGTAGACGGAGGTTCCAAATATGTATACACACCTCCACCTTATTAAACGATTCCACCTGGGCCTACCCCTTGTCATCCCAAGCTTTTAGGATCAGATACTGATTGTCAAAAGACCAGGGTTTCCACAAATAACTTTATCCTTATCCTCTTTATTCTTGAAGACAAATTGGAAAGCATTCTTCCTTATCTCCCGAACCCTAAACGCCTCTTTGGTCTGCCAAATTGAAGCTATTGTGTTTTTTAATTCCATAAAACTGACTTTTTTTAATCACCAAACACCCTACCAAGCACACTATTTTTGAATTCCTCGACACTATGCACTATGTCGTCTTCCTCAATAGTTATACCAGCACTTTCCTTAGAAGATAGCATAAACATTTCCAACCTTTCTGAGATTCCTGAATCCATCTCAGATGGCCCCCACAATTTACCCACAAATCACCTTACACCAGGCAATCAATGCCCTTAAACCGATTACCCAATGCAAATGATAAAGTAATGAGCAATTGACAATTAAAACCAACACAGAATCTAAAGATCAACTACACACAAAGACAAGAAGAATCAAAACCTAAGAGAGATTTGAAATTTTGAATTTTGATATTGCCTCCACTACAGTGGAACTGAGCACCTCCAAGAGAGAGAAAAACCTTCACACCCACGTGAAGCTGTAAATAGTGTTTACGATAGTGTCATATTATCTGATCATTTCTATCAATTTTGGGAAGGGAGTACTGGGAATTTATTTAACATCGTTTTCATTGTAAAGAACTAAAGATCATGAATGATCGAACGGGTTCCAATCCTATTTTTTACCGCTTGGGGTCGTTAGGTCTAACAATGTCTTTTGTTTTCAAGCCTTCAACTAATTAAAGACTTCATTATTCAGTTTTTGTATTAATATAAAAGGTATGGCATATATTTATAACAATATAATGCTTTGAATATGTGTATGCATGTATATTATTGAGATTATAATAACCCAAAACTACATATATATTTATTAATGATTATGATGCTTCAAAATATTTTGAAAAAAAGAGATGTTTTTTTCTTTAATAAAATTGTATTAACTATTTGGTTTTACATCTTGAAAATCAAACTATTTGCATAAAACAAAATCTCTCTGCTTTTTTTTCTCTCACTAGTCGAGAGCTCCTAGTCTATATCTCTTCCTTCGAGAGTTTTTGTGTTTGACTAAAGTAAATTGTTTCTGAGTGAGTTTATGTATTCATAAAAAAAAAGTGAGTTGTTATGGATCCCAAATTTGCAGAGCTGTCTCTTCACGATAAAGAGGACGAAGGATTTGTTTTAGATGAAGGTGATAATAATATACAAAATTCGATTTTGAATTTTGTCTTGTGGGTCGATTCATTACGGAAAGAAACATCAATGTAAACATTATGAAGAATTTGGCAAACATATGGCGTTTTGTGAGGGTGATTAATATCGAGAGACATGGGTAATGAATATTTTTGTTCGATTTTTTTTTCATAAGGTTGATCTTGCAAGAGTGTGGGAAGGGGGTCATGGTTCTTTAATAATTACCTACTAATTCTTCATAAAATTAGTACAGGGGATGTTCCAAAGAATCGTGCCACTTTTCTTTGTACCGTTTTGGGTCCGGATATATGATATTTCAATTGGGTATTTGAAGAAAAACGTCGGGAAGAATCGGAAAATTTCATTGGAAGATATCTTGAGTATGATAGTTACAATAATTCAACGATTTGGAGAGCTTATATGCGTGTTAAGGTTGAGATTGATGTCCGTACTCTGTTAAAACACTTCAGAAAATTAGACATCAAGAAGGAAAGTGGACTATAGTAAGTTTCAAGTATGAACCACTTTGTGTATTTTGTTATATTTGCGGAATGATGGGACATGGTGAAAGGTTCTGTGAAAAATATTACTAAGGGTGGAAGGCGAGCTACCAAAAGAATGGGGTATTTGGCTACATGCCACAAATAGAAAGTTTGGAAGTATAGAGGGGGAAAAATGGCTTCGAGATAAATCGGAAGAGGTAACTCCGGTGGATGAAGGCCCATCGGAAAATACTCCAACGGGAGATTTTGTGATCGTAACTAATCCTATGGCGGAAGTAATTCGGCCATGAAAAATCGGGGAATGGGTGAAATCGTGGGGTCAACAAGATCGTAATTAGGGGAATCATTATAAATCGTAATGGTATATTTCTTATATCGAGGAAAAAGAGAATCAATCAATATGCATGCGGTTTTGAAGAAGGGATTTGGGCTTCGACCTTAATGATGATAGGAAAAGAAGGCATGGGCCTGGGGGAGTAACGCCCAATCGATGCTTCATGGGTTATAAAAAGACCAAGAATATGGAAATATGGATAACTCGGTGGCTCTTATGGATTTAACCAAATTTTTAGCGGTGGGTTCGGGATCTAGATCGCGAACCAAATGATTACCATGAGTCGGAGTTGTCGGGGACTAGGCCATCCCAGCACAATTCCGGTGTTACGTGAGCTCATTAGAGCTCATATGCCGATATTATTATTTTTTTTAAACATTGGCTCATGGTAATAAAGTAGAAGAAGTTAAATGTAGCATTAAATTCAAGGGTTGTTTTGTAGTAGATAGAATTGGGAGTAGTGGAGGAATTTGTGTTTTATGGAGAAATTCGGATGACGTAGGTATAATTTTTTTTTCCAATAATCATATTGATATTGAAATGAAGGATAAAAATGTGGATGATTGGAGATTAATAGGTTTTTATGGGATTCCAGATAGAGCTAATCGTAGAGCGTCTTGGAATTTATTGAGAAATCTTCATAGTCTTTCGAGTCTTCCTTGGTGTTGTATTGGCGACTTTAACGACATGCTCCATCCGGATGATAAAAAGGGTAGAGTGGAACACCCTAACTAGCTTTGTTTTAAGGATTTCGAGAAGCCGTGTCGAGTGTAATTTGCATGATTTACCATTAGTTGGATACCCATTTACATGGATTAGAAATAAAGGCACGCTAAATGCCATCAAGAACGTATTGATCGAGCTTTAGTTTCTATGAAATTGGTCTCAATTATTTCCACAAGGTTGTTCTAAGGAATGGTATTGCTCAATTTCGGATCACTCACCTATTATTCTTGAGACTTGTGTCAAACATATGTATCGGAGTAGAAGGCGTTTTCAATTTGAGAATAAATGGCTAGAATTGGAGGGGTTGAAGAGTACAAAGAGAAGGGAGTTGGAATGTTGAAGGAATCGATATATCACATAGATTGACTATATGTGCTAATAGGTTGGAGGCGTGGGGAAAGACTCAAGCCAAAGTATTTCGAATCGAGATTAATTCTTGCAATAAGGTGTTGAGTTGGATCCGAGAGGAGGAAGGTGAGCCAAATCGCCTTCTTTACGAAGAAACATGTAAGAAATGGCTTTGTTATTACTTTAGGAGGAAATGTATTTGAAACAAAGGGCTAAAATGCATTGGCTAAAAGAGGGAGATAGTAATACTCGAATTTTTCATAGGTCGGCATCGAGTAGACAAAGAAATAAAAATGGAAAAATTGATAGATTCAAGAGTGTGTGGTATGAGGACCAAGGCAAATTATGTCGATTGTGTTCGATTATTTATACAAGGTTGTTTGAGGCTACAGAGAGTAATTTGGAACCGATTCTTAATGCGGTTCGCCAAATGCGTGATGTGAGGATCGTAATAATGCGCTCACAAGTTAGTTTACTTTGGTAGAATTCACAAAGGTCATAAACAGATGCATCGAGATAAATCACCGGCCTAGGATGGATTTACTCCATTTTTTTTTCAAAATTATTGGTTCTGCTGGGGGTGATGTGTTGAGGTTGTGCACGGTGGCTTGAAGATGGTAGTTTTCAAATTGAGTTGAATGATACAAATATTGTACTTATTCCAAAGAAAGATAATCCGAAAAATCAAGGATTGAGACCAATTTCCTTGAGTAATGTGGTTTATAAAATCCTAGCCAAAGGTGTTGGCCAATAGATTGAAAGGGATTCTTTCTCTTATTATTTTGAACAATCGATCCGCGTTAGTGCGATCGATTTTGGACAATGTGCTTATTGCTTTTGAAATTATTCATTGGATGAAGAAAAATTCTCGAAGGAAAGAAGGTGATGTGGCTAAAAATCGATATCAAGAAGGGGCGTATGATAGTATAAATTGGGAGTTTTTTAGGAAGTCATGAGAAAGATGGGATTTAGCAAAGTGTATGGATTAAATGGATCATGTTGTGTGTTTCAACTGTTAGATATTCGATTGTTGTTAATCATAATTTGGTGGGACCTATCCATCCAGGTAGAGGGCTAAGACAAGGAGATTCGTTATCGCGCTACTTGTTTATCATTTGTGCAGAAAGCCTGTCATTGCTTATTAAAGATGCTAAAGTAAAAGGGCTGATTCATGGGAATAAGATTTGTAGAAGAGCTCCAACAATTTGACATCTTTTATTCGCCGATGATAGCTTGTTATTTTTTCGAGCCACAACAGAGATGAATGTAATCAAGTTAAAGAGATTCTTGACTTGTATTATAAAGCTTCGGGACAAAGCGTCAATTTTGGTAAGTCTGGTATCCTTAAAGTTCGAAAAGATAGTATTTGTGGAGAGTTGGGTGTTTGGCAGCAGTTAAATACTAGTAAATATTTGGGATTACCATCTCTCATTGGAAGGAAGAAGATAATAGAGTTTGGAAGTGTATTCAAGGTTGGAAAGGCTAGTGCCTTTCTAAAGCGGGAAAGGAAATTATGTTGAAAGCGGTGGCACAATCTATTTCGACATATTGTATGAGCACATTTATGCTACATGCGTCTCTGTGGGATGAAGTAGAGAAGATGATGAACTCATGTAGGTGGGGTTCTAATAAGGATAAAGCTAGAGGTATTAATTGGATGAGTTGGGATCGACTATGTGCGAGAATGGAGGATGGAGGTTTGGGTTTTAGAAATTTGTCTTGCTTTAATGTAGCACTTTTGGGGAAACAGGGATGGAAATTCCTTAAAAATCCAAATGCATTGGTTTCAAGAGTCTTCAAAGCCAAATATTTTCCTAAGGGGGATTTTTTGAGTGCTAAACTAGGTAACTATCCTAGTATCACTTGGCGTAGCATTTGGAATTATCAAATAGTGCTCCAAAAAAGTACAAGGTGGAGGATTGGAAAGGGTGATAAAATTAAGGTCCGGGGCGATCCATGGTTGAGAGATGCGGATAATTTCTATGTTGATACACATGTGATTCAAGGAATGCAAAATATTGTTGTTAATGAGTTGTTTATTCCAGGAAACATGGCTTGGGATGTAGAATTGTTGGAAGAATTTTTCTGTCAAAAAGATGTGGAGAGAATTACTGGTATTCCCTTAACTGGGGAGGTGGAAGAAGACACAAAATTGTGGCATTTCGATAAAAAAGGAGATACATTGTTAGAAGTGGATATGAAGTTACTTGTGACTTGTGAGTTGGCTTCAGCTGGTCGAGGAGTATGAGATGAATGCTTGAAAAAATTGTGGAATATCATGGTTCCACCAAAGGTCAAGCATTTTATGTGGAGGGTGATGAGAGATTGTCTTCCTACTAGATGTAATTTGGCAAAAAGAGGATTTAATTGGAAAATAGTTGTGTTATCTCGTCATAAAGAAATGGAAACAAGTGGCACATTTTTACTTCATGTGACTTTTTTTGTCAAAAATGACGGACCTAAGTGTACTTGGAGGGGCCTTGCCCTCCCCCCCCCCCCCACATTTTCAATTTTATTTTTATATATGTAGTTTTTGGCAATTGTTTTTTGGTGAAAAAAAATTATGTTACGATTTTTATTTTTTAAATTTGTGAGCTTATATTCTTGCTCACTTCAAGTTCTCATTTAAATACACCATAATGTGTATTCTAATATGTTTTCCCGATGATTTTCGTGATATGAAAGAGAAACGTTCTAATTTTTAATATCTTAGAATTGTAATTATATATGTATTTTGAGATGTTTGATGAAAAATATCTACATAGATGCAAAAATATAATATATTTCTAAATTTTATTACGTGTAAATATACTTTTTCAGCCTTTAAGGTTTTCAAAAGATGAAAAGTAGTTATATTTTTCAAAAACATGTTTTTTAGCCTTTTAGACCAAAAAATGACATTCATACATTCTTTGTGTTTTTGATGAGTTACTTAGCAAATTTGAAAAAATCGATGCCATGCATTTCTTGGGATTGAGAAGCATTTCTCAGATCGAGAAATATTTTAATAAAATAGCAAAATGGACAATTAAACTCAAAATGGCTAAAAAATATTTTTAAAAGTCATGTCTAAAAATATTTTTGTTATGGACAAATGCCCAAAATTCAACGGACATGTTGGCCCCGACCACCGAATCCTGGTTCCGCCCTCGTCAATCGTTGGGAAATTGCATCATTAAAGGATGTGGTGGAGACATGTATGGAGGATGCTTGATTCCATTTCGAAGTTTGTTCTTAAATCGATTCAACCGCCTAATCAAGATCGTGTGAATAAGATGTGTGTGATTATGTGGAGTATTTGTAGAGAAAGAAACAATGAACTTTGGGATAATTTCCATACAACAACATCTAGTACGGTTCATGTTGTTGCTAAATTCCTTCTTGAATTGATGGTTGTGAAGATGGGAAATACTAATGCGGATCGGAGGGCTCAAAGTGTGAGAGAAGGTACATTTTAGCAGAAATCGAACGGGCATTTTTTAAAATGTAATGTCGATGTCTTCGTTTGTTGTTGCTATTCTAAGTCGAAAAAAACTGGGATAGGAATGGTCATACGCGATGATATGGGTGCATTTTTTGTCGCTCGATGTATCTCTTTCAGGGGGGCTACCAGGTAAAGGAGGCGGAAGAAATAGGGGTAAGAGAAGCGTTGTCATGGATTATGAATTTGGGGATGAAGCAAATATCAATTGAAACGGATGCAAAAACTGTGGTTGATGGTATTTTTCATCCGATGAGGGTGATTCAGAATTTGATGCTATTCTTAATGACTGTCGTCAGATACTTGCTGGTGAACCAGATCTCTCGGTTACGTTTGTCCGTCGTGAAGGGAATAGGATTGCTCATGAGCTAGCTAAAAGATCGTTTTCTTGTGCTAGTCCATCAGTGTGGACTTGTTCACCTCCATGTATTGTGAAATGCTTGTTGGGTGATGTTTTTAATTAATAAAATATTTCATTTTGATGTCAAAAAAAAAGGAAAAATGAAAAAAAAGGTAAAATCAAAACCGTTTGTTTTAGGGCCAACCTATATTTTGGCCTAAAATTTACTAAGCCCAACCTAATGTTTATTGCATTGCGAGTCCAGAATAGAATTCCCCGTATGCCTAACTTTAGCATTAGCCTAGGTCAAGTTTCTATTTTTTATTTATTTTGAAAAAGTATGCTTGAACTTAATTATCAATTAAATTAAATTGAACGAAGTTTAGTCGAGTTGAAATTAAATGGAGCTCAATTTTATTTTTATTTATATATATATATATATTTTATTAATTTTTTAGTATTCAAGTTAAATTGGAATGGAGCCTATTTTACAAAAATCAAAAATCCACATAACTAAGATTTTTTTATATAAAATCGAACAAATACACAAGTAACACAACAAAAGAAAAATATACGACTACTCGAATATGTCATTAAGGCATCTACAATGGTGGTTGTAAGATCAAGTTTTTTTGTGGCTCCCCAAAGTGCCACATCAATAAAGGAAAATTTGGAAAATTGGCCCTCCATCCTGGGGGTATTTTTGAAAAATGCTCTCAAAGTATTAAAATTTGATTTATGCCCCTGAACCACTATTGCCCATCTTTTTTTCCACCTTTTTTTAATAAGTTTGGAGTAGTGGTTGGATGGGAGTGGATAAATTTCAAAGAAAATGAAAGATACAGGGTTCAAACCTGGTCAACACTCTTTCAAAGAGTAAGCAATACCACTTGAGCTACAAGTTGGTGGCACTGTTATCCACCTTACTACCTTCTAATTGCCCACATCGCTTCACCAAATTCTATTCGGAAAAAAATCAAATTCGCAATTTTTTTGCACATTTCAAAAACAATAATAATTATTTATTTATTCTCTTTACTATATATAACAATGTCAAATTATATTGGTTTTAAAACCCAAATCATGTTAGTTTTGATGGTGTTCATTATATTTAATTGAATGTGAGTTACATTTTATTTGAAAATGATAAATTGGCAAAATATTTAGGATTTTTAGAACGATTATAAATTGACATTGTTAGATATAGTACATAGAATGAGCATGTAGTTGTAATTGTTCTTGATATATGCAAAAAAAAATTGCAAATTCGATTTTTCATTTGAACAGAATTAGGTGGGCAGTAAGGTGGGCAATAAGATGGGTAGTGAGCAAACACGGATACACACTTCCACCTATGGGGGCACGTGCCCCCATAGTTTTTATTTATTTTTTTTCATTTTTTTTATAGTTTTTTTCCTTTTTCAAAAGCTTTTTATTCTTTTTTACAATTTATTATTTATTTATTAAAAATATATAGTAATTAGGTTAAAAGAAAGCAAAATGTGACTTGTTAATTATTTTTGATGTAGTTTATATTATTATCGTGTTTATTTTGTGCCCCCTTCGTAGAAAATTTCTGGATCCGTCCCTGGTAGTGAGGTGGCAATAATGGTGCAGGGGCACCAATCAAGTTTTAACACTTTGGGGGCATTTTTCAAAAATACCCCCAGATGGAGGTGCAATTTTCCAAATTTCTCATCAATACAACTTGAAATTGAACTACACCTTCTTCTACTATCCACAATGGTAAATTCAAGTTCATGGTTCAAAAATGGGTCCCATCGCAATTTTTAATATATATTTATTGTTATTTTTGTATATAATTTTTAATAAAATCATTAATAAAGTAACATATATATATATATAATTGATTTATTTTTCCTAATTATACTAGAACAACACCCGTGTATTACACGGGATTTTATCCAAAATTAAAATTTTAGTGCCACAAATTTATTTCTAACAATTATAGGAGATCCAAAATACTAATTAAAATCTTTTAAAAATAAATTCAAAAATTAGAAGAGTATCATACAAATAGTTCACTTGATTATGAAAAACTTCTTTGTAAACTACATTATTTGTTCTATTTCCAAGTGTGTCGTCTTTGTCACAACAAAGAATATTCAAACCCCATCAGTTCTTAACTTTCGATATGGCCACATAAAGTTGCCCGTGAGATTGTGATAAAATCCTTTATATTTGGGATTATAATTTATCCAATAAATTTTAGAGTTAATATTGTGAGAAATTCCTTTATTTTGGTATTTATATTTTATCTTTTAGAGTTGAGATTTTAATCTCGTAGTAGAGAAAATTCGAGTAAACTAAAAGGTGCATATAAACCAAATATATTTTTGAAAGATAATTTTTTTAAATGTATGCCAAACCCCAATTTATATTAGCTGTTAGATTCCTTGATGTGTTTCTCGAATTTGTTGAGAAAATTAAAGATAATTGATAGGATCCTGTAGTATAATCACTATTCGGCCTCAGATCGATAATTGAATAAATTAGTTTATTTTAATTTTAATTGATGGGATAGGCCCATTTATATCTATGTGAGCTTATTTAATTTGATTAAAATTTGGATTGAATTATTTATTTAATTTGCATATAATTGGTTAGTGGGTCAAACGTGGATTTAATAATAGTAATTTGAAATATATGTTGGAGTTAGCATAAATCGGGAACTAAAAGGTGCATATAAACCAAAAATATTTTTGAAAGAAAGTAATTTTCAAATAGTAACGTAGATAAATTATTGATATTTAGATTACTTCTTATCTCTTAAAGTTGTTATTATCTTTTAAATTCAAAAATTTTAAAATATATTATCAATTCAACTTTAATTTGAAGATAGCAATGTCACATGGATAATTATAAAGTAGATATGTGGAAATGGGAGAATGAGGAGTTGACACATGTTAAAATTAATTTTAATCATTGGGGTAGGCTCGTTTATATCTATGATGAGCTTATTTAATTTGATTAAAATTTGATTGCATTATTTATTTAATTATGAATTTAATTGGTTAGTGAGTCAAACCTTAATTTAATAATAGTAATTTGAAATATACGTTGGAGTTAACATAAATCGGGAATTAAAAGGTGCATATAAACCAAATATATTTTTGAAAGATAGTAATTTTAAAATAATAGCATAGATAAATAATTGATATTTAGATTATTTCTTATCTCTTAAAGTTGTTATTATCTTTTAAATTTGTAATCTTTTAAATTCAAAAATTCAAAAAAAATATTGTCAATTCTCCTTTAATTTGTAGATAGCAATGCCACATGGATAATTATAAAGTAGACATGTGGAATTTGATATCGAGGTGTTGACACATGTCAAAATTAATGGGGCGATGACATGTATCAACTTTGTTTTCTCTTTTAGTATATAGGGTTGATATACATATATAAATATATTAATTAATACATTATAAGGAAAATTCTTCAAAAACGTGTTGATATACATACATATACGTATATGAATATATTAAATATACGATGTTGCCATAACATTGATTTTGCCAAATTGATATCTTTGTTGATTAAATGTTTGATTGAATTTTAATAGTTATATACGGAAATAGAAAATTTAATTGTTAAGTTGATAAATTGATAGTAAATTGATATAGTAAATCAATTTATAATTGGAAGAATAAGGTGGTGGCATAATTTGCCACATGGCTAAATATGAAAATGACACATGGATTTGGAATAATAAGGTGTTGACACGTGTACCAATTTGCTCGGTGTGGCAACTTATTTTTTCTTTTAGTATATAGGGTTGATTAGAATAATAAAAAATATTAGATTAATGAAATTTAATTAAAAAGATTAATTTTATAATTTTAATTAAAAATCAGTCAACAAAAATGGGTCACAACATAAAGTTCAAATAATTAAAAAAATGCTATTAAGTGGATACAATGCTTACCGTTGTTTTAATTAAAAAAGAAGAACATAACAAAGAAAGAAAAGTGGATAAATGCAAGAAACACTCACAGCACAATTAATAATATTTAAAAAATTGCCATTCAACATAAAAAAAACAAATACAAAAAAGAAAAAAGAAACAAACAAAAGAAAAGTTGAACTTAGTTCTAACATGTTGAACTTTTTTATGAACCTGATTATTTGAACCCTTCACAATAGTGTAAAAAAACAAATTCATCCATTGTGATGGCCTTACTTGAACTATATGTCATTGCTTTAAATTATGTTTTTAAACAAATTTTAGAGTAGTGGTTGGAGGAAGGGGATAAATTTCAAAGAAATTGAAAGATATAGGTTTTGAACATTGGTCAACACCCTTACAAAGTGTTGTAGATATTACAGGATGTACATACACACTTGGTGGGTTAAGCGATATCACTTAAATTACATCTTTGGTGATTCATTGCTTTAAATCATGATTATTAAAACAAATAATACGTAGTTACCGAGGACAATACTCTTTTAGCCTGAGTTACGAGTGCCAAATAAACAAAAGAATAGTAGTAAAATATTACATAATTAATTTACTGCCAGTAAAGACAAATAAAGAAATAAATACGGGGAACAGTGTATTAGTTAACAGTTAGTCCGTACGACGAAATATAAATAAATAACTGCCCCACGCCTTTCACAGTCAAAAGTCTCACGCTCCGATTTTGCTTTCCGTATCTGATCTCGATCTCCATAAAATGTACCCAAACATGCCGTTAAATACTCATTTCACTAGTATTTAAACATTTTTACCCTTCCCTCCCTTTCGCTCAAGAAATTATTACCTATTAATAGGGCTGTAGTCTTCAATCGAACCTAACCAAATCGAGTTTTTAAGAGTTTGAGTTTGGATCGTTTATTATCGAGTTGAACTCAAACTTGAATTTATTGAATAAATTGATGGCTTACTTAACTCCTTCGAACAAAATCGAACATAAACGAACTTAGTAATTATCAATTACAAATTAAATTATTATTCAATTTATTACAAAAAAATTATATATTTCTAAATGCATAATATATCTATTAAAATGTATGCTTTTATTCAAACAAGTAAGCTTATTTAAATATTTTTATATTTATCATACGTAAATGTATAGGAATTAAAATTAAAGTCAAACTATTAGTTTAATTTATACGATTTTACTAATGAACCTCCTCACGAGCTAACGAGTCGAATGTCTCTAAGCTTAAATTTGGTTCATTTATTTTAACGAGCCTCAATAAATGAACTCAAACGAGCTTTTATCAAGTCGAGCTCGAATAGCCAACGAGTGACTTGCTTCATTTACAACCCTACGTTTTAATATTGCATTTTAATAGTCATTAAATACATTTACGGTGCATTTGGATGGAGCGAATTCAAATCCAATTTATTTGAAAATGAATTAGTTGCAAATACCTTGAATTTGAAATATATCTCTTGTTTGGATGATGTGAATTTGTGTGGGAATTTCAAATCCATAATAAAATTTTGACTAAAAGAATTTAAAAAAACTCTATTCATTTTCTTAATTGACATTTAATAAAAAAATAAAATATATAATCTTATTATTTTATAAATATTTATAATTTTATATACTAACAAAAATATGAAGTAAATAACTTTTATTATGTGCCAATGTGTGTGAGGATAGTGCGTGTGAATATATGTGTAAGAGAGATAGAGTGTGTGTGTGCGCAGTGTGTGTATGTATGTGTGTAAATATATGCGGTGTGTGTATGTGAATATGCAAGTGTCCATAAAAAAAAAAAAGAATGGATTTCAAATGACTAGATTTTGGGAGAGGATTAGAATCCTTTGAAAATGAACTAAAACATACATATGGATTCGAAATTGATGATTCGGATTTATAAGCAAAACAAGTGTGTAGATTTAGCTATGTATTTCAAATCCTTCATCCCAAATCTCCTCCCAAATTAAATCCCCCATCCAAATGCACTTAGTTGCCTTTGGACCGAAACGAAATTAAGAATCTTAAAACGGCTCCAAAAGTGATTTGAAAGAGTCAAGAATATTAATTATAACATAATATAAAAATTCAAATGAAAAATAATCATAGTAACTTCGTAATATTAGCGAAATAAGTGTTGTTGGCGAGTGTCTCGGATCAACAAGGAAAAATATGACAAGACTTATTACGTGGAAATTAAGTAAACTCAAAGATATGGCTAATTTTGCCTTTTTATATCGAAAGTCGAGCAAAAAGTTTTCTGGTCGGTTATGTCCTTACAGCTAGAGTTTTTTACAATTGTTTTTTTTCTCTTAATTATCTCTCCCTTTTTCATCTTTAAAAATGAAACTTATTTATACCCATACAATTAGTGGATTTTAACTATCATTACATCTAGTATTAGAGTGATTACAAAGGGACACGTGTCCTTCTCTCAGCATGCATGTTGGCCAAGTATTTGCTACTTGTTGACTCACCTTGCTATTAAGCTGACAAGTGGCAGTTTATTATGCTAATGGCACACTCAACCTTCCTTAGCTGGATGGTTATCTTTTAAGTCTCCCACCATAATCGTGCCTAAACCGAGCCGAGCCCGCTTCATGCCACATCACGGGCTCATTGCCGACGTCATCGGCTCGGTCCTCGTTGTCTGTGGGCCCCACACTATTGCTAGTCTTTTGAATGGCCACGTGGTCTAACTTGTTGCCAGCTCGGCTCGGGTATCATCAAGGGCCCCCAAGTTTAATTTCAAGGAGAAAATTATTCGAATCGGATTTAAACTTTAAATGCCAATCATGAATCTTAATGGGGAAGAAGGAACATTAAATGTCCAATCTCTCCGACAATTGTCAATTACAAATTAATGCTCGAAACGGCACATTAATTAGAAGTTATGATGGTAG
The DNA here is from genome assembly GCA_016081115.2 of Rehmannia glutinosa. NCBI lineage: Eukaryota > Viridiplantae > Streptophyta > Magnoliopsida > Lamiales > Orobanchaceae > Rehmannia > Rehmannia glutinosa. Next base: position 16,859,430 of record CM071934.1, read on the forward strand.
CCACGTGGTGTTACGTCGTTAAACCCTTCTGCGCGGGATTCAAGGGGACACGATCATTTGTTGTGAAGGATTGTGACGTTTCGACGGTTTTTCGAATTTGAATGGACACACCTTTTAAGTTGGTGCATTGTTTCCAAGGAAATTAACCTATAAATACCCATTCCTTCTCCCATTTCATACTTCCGCATTTACATCCTTCCGAGCAATATCCGAATAGAGCGAGCAGAATTTTGGGTCGGTCTTAGAGTTCGAAGTCCCAAGATTACTTAGGTATTTTTCAAATCCTTCTTTCTTTTCCCTTTTTGTTTTTAAACAACATGTCTTTTTCTCGAGGATAGTCAAAATCGCAACTTTAGCATTGAGGTTGACATAGAGGATCCTCCTTCCGACCCTTCAGATCTTTTTCTCCAGCTAGAAAGGCCTCGTCTTCCACTCCTAGTATTATCGAGCTTTGAGTTCGGAGCACATACCCCATCCCGAGGTTCTCGCTGAGCAAACACACGTAATCTTTGAGCCAATTCCGGTCACCATATACCGTGAGGGTGTCGTATACAAACCGGGGCTAGTCAAGAGGAGTCCGACAAAGAAACTCGTGGGATCGGCGGGAAGAAAGGGAAATGAACCCACACAGCACGGCAGGAAGAAAATAGGGTGGCCGAAGGTCTTTGGGCGATAGGGCCACCAGGGACAAGGCGGGGGCCGATGAGTGGGCGGGCCATAGAGATGGGGACGCAAGGCCGGGAGAGGGCCCCTCATGAGTAGAGGTTGTATGGAGACCCTACAACTGAGAATAACCAGCCTAACATGCCGATGTTGCCGGAGTTGGAGGCTCTCGATTAGACCTACATGATTCCGGACGACGTTCACTTTTGGTTCACGGACCAAGCGGAGTGTCCCGAGCACCCACCGGAGGGGTGTATGGTTGTGTACGTATACAACCTCTTGTATGGGTAAAGGTTCCCCTTGCCGCTATGATCGTGAGGTGGTTCCGCAAGTGGGACCTTCCCCCCGTCCCAGGTAAATCCACTAACCTGGGGGTCGGATCCTGGGTTCTGATTCATTTGTTTGGAGAGGGGTACGAGCGCCCTCGTTTTGTCGATCCGAATGAGCTATTCGCCTTGAAGGCGACCCCATCGACTCTGGCGAGAAATGCCAGCCAGTCGGGTACTATGTACAAACCAGAGTCGGGTACCTGACGGTGGTCAAAGGCCTTCCACAATCTCTGAAGGAGTGGCAGGAGAAATGGTTCTGGGTTGGTGGCGAGTGGCAGACTCGCATAGGAGGGGGGAGATCAATCCTTCACCCCCTTCTAATTTCCGATATGACTTTCGTAAGTACATTTTTCATTTTTTATTTTTTTTGTTTATTCTTTTCTTTTTATTTTGACCCCTTTTTCTTTCTTTTCTCCAGAAACCGACCTTCCGAGGTCGTCTTTTGACGCTTTCATCCGCCGGTGGATAACATCCAAGCCATAGCTCGGACGGATAGAAAAATCAAACTTCTCGCCACCGAGGCAGATTAGCAGAGGTCGGCTTGCGGCCAAAAGCGCCCACCGAATCCGAGGGAGAGAGCCGGAGGTGGTGGAGGAAGAAGAGGCTCATGGGGATCCGAGAGGAGCCCGCCAAGGGCCGAGACGGAGAGGACCCCGAGTTGGGCGCGGCCCGGTCTGGCAAACAGAGTCGATCGGGCCGTTTTCCGGTGGGCCCGATCCTTAGAGACAAGTGCCCACCGAAGAGTGCTAGGACCACCGAGCAAAATGAGGCCAACCGGAGCCCAAGGTATATGTTTACTTATAGTGGAATCTTTGAACTTTCTCCTTCTTACTTTTTATTCAGCCTTCTCATTCAGTTCATCTTTCCGCAGTCGGGGCATGGACGTCTTTGCCCACCTCCGCCGAGTAAGAGAGACCGCCGCCTTTCGGGTCGGGCAACCGCGGCCAACCGGTTTATGCCGAGGCGGCTCGAGAGGGAAGAGGTTCACCAAGGCAAGCGCCCCCGCCGATGGTGTCCCCGAAACTTGATTTAGCCTTCCCTCCGGAGGAGGAGAGGGGAATTGTTATGACGAGCCACAGGCGGATCGAGAGGACTAGGCCAACCCCCAGTGCCGCTTGTACAAGTCCCCTCGCGGGTGGGGCTCGACGGACCTTCTTGGACGATTTTGGACGAGAAGGCCACTTTATCCCACCGAGCCAGAAGCCGGAGGAGGCGTGTGAAAGAGTGGCCGGATCGCGGCTTTGGTGGTTCATGGAATTCGTTAAGTGTTCCACGCCTACCGATGAGCAGGTGGAGGATTTGCCGGAGGCTGGGCGAGCCGCAAGCGATGTACCGGCTCGTGCCTGGACCACGGGTATCGAGCAGTTCTACTTGGAGACCGGCTGGGAGGAGAAGGCCCAGTATGCCATGGGATTATCCGCCTGAATCATCGGAATCCTATGGCATATGATCGGAGGGGCTCGTGACTAGAGTGGCGTCACAGGGGACTGCGGGATGCCCATACTACCCTTCTTCGGGATTCGGGAGTCTTTGAAGACTCAAGTCAAGAGGTCATGGCTGTGGTCAATCTTTGAAAAAGAATCTGTCGTGAAGGCCGGGCCGAGAGGGACCGGCACGTAACAGAAGAGAGCTCCGGCGGAGGTCGTGGAGTTGAGGAAGGCGGCTGCTGCTCACGCCGGGGAGTTGGAGAGGCGCGAGGCCGAGGTGCGCAGGGAGATGGAGGAGGCCTCCCAAAAGCGAGTAGAGGAGGCTCGGGTGGAATCCATCCCGCTTATAAAAATTCGTATGAGTACGCGCTTCATGCCGACTTGCGGGCACGCCACAAGATTGAGAGATCCTTCAAGATCTCAAGGAAGGCAAGACCGTGGGCGAGCTTGAGGCGGAGCTCGTCCAACTGAATGCTGATCTGGATGCCATCCGTCCTCAGTTCCCGGAGACCGGTGCCCAGGATGCTCCTCCTCCTCAGGAAGAAGAGGTGGCCTCCAGTGAGCCTGTTGAGATCCCTCCTCCCACCGGGACTTAAGTTCTTTGCTTTTTAGAGTATTTTTCTTTATAGAGTAGGTGGCCTCGGGCCTTTTGATGTAATGGGCTCTGGCCCCCCAATGTAAATATTTTGCTAATGAATGAATTTTCTTTTTTGATCGTCTGTGTACTCTGTTGTACTTTTCAAATTTTTGCTAAGTATTGTGCTCGCCTCCATTCGTATGATAAATGGTTTTATCATGATTTTGATAATTTTGTTTTTATACCAAAATAATATTTTTAAAGGTTGTCCAAATACTCCTAAATGATTTAAAATGGTTTTAATATTTTTTGGAGTATTTGCTCAAGTTTATTTTCGATATAAAATTGGACAACACATTTAATGATTTGAATGATTTTGTTTTTATACCAAAATAATATTTTTAAAGGTTGTCCAAATACTCCTAAATGATTTAAAATGGTTTTAATATTTTCCGGAGTATTTCCTCAAGTTTTACTTTAAATAAAATTGGACAACACTTCTAATGATTTTTTGTTTATATGTTTTTACTTCAAAACAAGGTTTCTAAATGTTGTCTAAAGTACTCCCGATTGGTTAAAATGTTTTTACGAATTTTTTGGAGTATTTCTTGAGGTTTATTTTCGTCAAAAATCGGACAACATTGCATTTAGAGGTCGACCGTCGACCAAAGAAGCGGCCGTGCACTGGAGCAAAACATCGAAACGTAAACTCGATCTTTCATTTTTTGGTCGGCAACGATTTGCACATAGGTTCGACCTGGCCGAGGTGCACCGACCGGTCGCTTTTGTGTAAATTTGCTGCTATATGTTTCAAACTTCTATTTACGTGCGACCGTCGCTTTATGCTTTGACAAAGAAAATTCTAACCGTTGTACAATGACGACTTTTCCCTAAATTGTGGGATTGATTTCTAACAGACTATAATCTTGATTTTAATTGCAATTTTTTTGTAGATATCGATTCCAAGAGGAGCTATCAAGTATCAATCATCTCCTATAAATAGAGGAAGATTTGAAGCACAACAATGGAGAGAAAACTACAACACAACAAGATACACTCAAGAATACACTTGTTCTTACATTGTCTTATATCTTGTTGTAATTTGCCTAGCTATTCACTTTCACATTCTTGAGGTCTAGGCTTTTCTTGATTACACTTGCACTCTATTGTATTATCAATTATCGAGTTGTAATCTTGAATTTGGGTAATCATTCAACACGGGATATCCTTGTGAGTGTTCTTGTGGTAAGAACACACTTGGATGATCTAGGTGATAGGTGCAAGAAGATTGTGGTGATCTTCTTATTGAGGTGTTGAAGAATTTGGTATTCTTCAAGGTTGAAGATTGTGGTAATCTTCACAAGGTTTCGTTGAAGGAAGATTGTGGTAATCTTCAAAGGAGATTGTGGTAATCTCCAAAGGTGGTGTTGAAGAAGAGTGTGGTGCTCTTCAAGGTGTTGTAAGTTGAATTTGTATTAATTTTGGTAATTAATAAAATTCTTTTCTTTGAAATCCATCCCGGATATCTTGGGGTGGTAGTAGATTAGGCCCTAGGTGGGTTGAACTACTATAAATCGACGCGTGTTGTTTACATTCCGCACCTTTATTATTGTGTTTGAGCATTTGCTTCGAAAAAGAGGGCGAAATTGAAAAGATGGAGATAATCTATTCATCCCCCCTCTAGATTATCGTAGCCGCTTGGACTTACAAGTGGTATCGAGCAAAACTCTTTGGCAAGATCGTTTCACATCGCGAGTGAAGAGGAACGATCGTCGGCTATGAACGAAGCTCATCTATCCAAGCACCTCCACCACCAAGCCACCACTATTTGATTCCAAAAATTTTATATTTTGGAAAGAAAGAATGGAATGTTATTTACAAGGTTGCGGGTTTGATATTTGGAACACCGTCATAAATGGAGAATCCATTCCTATGAAAGACACACCACACACCTCCAAAGGATTCAAAGAGCTCAATGATGAAGAGAAGAAAATCATCTCCTTAAACGGTAAAGCTCTCAATATTTTGTATTGTTCACTTACTAATTTGGAATATGAACATATTGTAGGAATTCGATCGGCACATGAAGTATGGCAAAAATTAGAAGCCATCTATGGAGTATTTGCAAATGAAAGGAGTCAAACAAAAGCATCTACTTCTCAAAGGGATACAAGCTCAAATTTAAGGAACAAGCCTCTTACAATTTCCAACTTTGAAGAAGTTGAATATTGTTTTATGGGCATCGAAGAAAAAACGAGGTATGTCTTAAACCTCTACTTCCTATGATATTGTTATTCAAAATGATTATAGTGATCGCAAAATGATTTTGATGATCTTCAAAATGAATTCCAAGACTTACTTGTTAAATACGAAAATTTGAAAAAGGAATTCATTGTTTTAAAAATGATAAGGATAGTTTATTTACTTCCTATGAATCACTATCATGTTCTCACACCACCACACTTGACAAGGTTAGAAACCTTGAAAAACAAAATAGTACTCTTGTTGAGAATATGAATTGCATGAAAAATGATTTATCAAAATCAAACTTGAGTACCAATAAAATGCCCAATATTGTTGATATTCATAATTGTGATAAAGGACTTGATCATAAGCCTAATGTTGTTAATCCTATGAAAAAGGATCAAGTCACTATGCATATTGGCCATTATGCTCCTAGAATTATTACTTGTTTTTATTGCGGTAAAAAGGGTCATACGACTAATTCTTGTCGAGCTAGAAATAGCTCTAATTATTGTTGGAGACCTAAAAGTCTCAAAGCTAATCCTAAAGGACCCAAACACTTGAGGGTACCACAAAATAATATTTTATTAGGTACCCGCGAAATAATGATCGAAGAAAATTCATACCGCAAGAAGGCATCAAATGACTGTTTCATTTGATCAAAGAAGGAGAAACTATTCTCAACAAAGCCAATTTCCAAGAAGAGGGTATAATCAAAAATGGGAAGAACACAATCCTTGGAAATGGCAAAGACATCATCAACAAGATGATTTTCAAAGAAGAAGAGACTTTCAACAATGGGAAAGCAACAAACCTTGGAAATGGAGCAATCAAAGAAGTCATCATCAACAAAGTGACTTCTCAAGGGGAAGATATCATCAACAATGGGAACGACACAACCCATGGAAATGGCGTAATTGGTAACCCGTATCTCCCTAGTTAATTATGAACTGTATTTTATTATTATGCATGCTTTTTTGTGTCTTTATTACAACATGAGTTTTCAAGTATTATTCTTTTTTAAATTAAGGTCTTCAATATATATGTGTGTTTTTAAATTCTTTTGAAAAGACCTTATATGATGTTTATAAAACTCTTTTGCATTTTTGTAGACTAAAGTGTGTTATCATATCTTATGGATTTTTATGGCATGAGCTTACTTGTGATATCTCTTAGCCTACTCTTTTATCATTATAATTTGTGCTAGATATATTTTAAGAATTGTGTAGGATTTACATATTTTTACAAATGACCATTTGCGTCATTATTTGTCAAGAAAGGCATAAATTATCGAGGTACATTTACTTGTGTTATTCTTACTCTTATAGACTCGATATATGAATTGCCATATGCCTATGTGCTTGTTTTTCATAGTATTTCATACAAGTGCCATTAAGAGGATTTTTAGATTTTTTTTAAAGGCACTATTCGATATTTGATTGCACATATTTGCTTTGTTAACTCTTGTTCAAATACTTCTTTTAAATGAGGTCTCAACTATATGCTATTGGATTTTCAAATTTCAAAAGAGACCTTTTGTAGCTTTCTTAAGCTTATTTGAACTTGCATGATTTATTAGACTCTTGATGCATAGTATGTGTTTCTTGCTTCATGGTCTATGTATATAGTGTCTATTTCTACTATGCTCTTATGCAAGATATTGTGTGATTGATAATTGAGGCATGTTTTTGGGCTATTTTTTTCTTGCTTATATAAGCGATGCCATTAATGAGTTTGTTAAGTTGTGTAGATAAGAAATAAAGTACTCCAAATATTAGTTACCTCAAAATATTTGGATGTAAATGTTCTTTATGAACACCTTAGATCAATGGATGCCCTATGATGATAGTGATGAAGAAGACAAAAAGGGTATTCCGGAATAAACTCGATGACCAAGGCAACATTGGTCGAACTAAAGGCGAGGTCAATGAGCTCGAAGGTATTTTCAAGAAGAAGTCAATGCAAGGTGAACTCAAGGTGATCATGATGGGGGAGCTCAAATTTCTTCATTGGACTTCAAGTTAATCAATGCCAAGAAGGTGGTTATAAATTCAAAATCACAATACACAAAAATATCTTTGAAGATATTAGTCATTGAAGAAGGAAGAATCAACTCAACCTCTATGGCTACCAATGTAGAGATTAACAAAGGTTGAGAAAGACATATCGATTGGCAAACAAATTCGAGGTATATTTTCTTGTATTATTCCAATAGACTCAACATTCTATATGCCTTATGTCTATTTGCTCGACTTTAAAAACTAATCCAACGAATCTCATTAAAGTGCCGTTAAAAGAAATTTTCAAATATTTGAAAGGCACTTCCTCTTATGACTTGTTTATCCAAAGTATTAAAACGTTCTTATTTTTTAAAGGGATAACAAGTTCGGTGTTTACAATTTATCAAAATATGGTTCGTCATAATCGAACTGAAAATTATTGAAATTCAAATTATTTTAAGGGATTGTGTTTCTAAAACGAAAACCGAGATGTGTTTAATTCCGTCTCAAGGATAACTCGCGGATTTTTTTATCGTTAACCGCCGAGTATTTTACCTCATGTCGAGCTTGATTATGACATAATGTATATTGAATGAGGTCTACGTTTGCATTTTGCACGTTTTTAAAACTTAGGGGCAAAAAATCAGATTTTTGGATCAAACTTCGGATTTTTCAAATCGAACCAAAAAAGTGGCTGCCAGGCGGTGGGTGACTGTCGCCCACCAACTCGACGGTCACCCATGCCCTGGATCGGTCGCCTCGATCGAATTTTTGGTTAAAAATGGTTATGTTTCAGGACTTAGTCATTTTGGCTTATTTTGTCTATTTTTCGTCCCTTTCAAATTTGCACACAAATTCCACCCCAAATTTGTTTTGTTGCATACACTTCATATCTTGGACCTATTTAGGCTTGATTATCATCATCATTGCTCATCTTTACCGATCGAATGGTAAGAATGTCATTCTCTTTAGCTCAATTGGGTTGAACCTTGAGTTTGTGGCTTATATGTATTTTTCTTGATGCAATGCATATATATTTATGATGAGCTTATTGATTGTTGATGAATGATATTTGTTAAATTGTATTTGGTGATGAAAACTTGGCTTGATTTCATTTACAAGGGCTATATATAACTTTTTCTATTTTTGACGCCAAGTGTTCGATAAAACATTTCAATAAAAAAATTCATCACCCACATGATTCTCTCGATTTCAAAAGTCTCATATATTTATAGAAATCATGTTTTTGCAAATCTAATGATTTTTCATAAGCTTATTCAAGTCGTATGATTCGACTTTTCCTCCTATTTGGTTTATAAGCTTCAATGTCCAAATAGCTCGATACATCGGTTTAGTTGCGCACTTTGATATGAATATATGATGTATTTATCATGCTAACATTCTTTTGATGATTCCAAAGGGGGAAAAACAAGTTATAAGCTCTTTAGCTCAAAGAAGCTAAGATAAGCTTAACAAATAGAAGCTATAAGCTATGGCTTCCTAAAGCCATAAGTTGTGTATGATTCTTAGTCCATTGGTTGTAGTATGGACGTATATATGTTTCTAATGATGTCTCTTTGACAGGGGGAGCTTTTAAGTTATTGATACTTAAGCTCAATATCGAATAGCTAAGATTTTAGCTTATGTTTAAGTTGCTTCTATATTACTCTTGTTGTGCATGTTGATAGGGGGAGCATTTGCTATATGTGTTTGAATATCTCTACTCCCATCCTTATGTTTATATTGCGTGAAATATTGTCGCTCACAACGGATAGCTCTTTATAACCGGTAAAATTGTTTTGTTTTCAAAATCGACCTTGGTAAAATTGCTTTGGTTTGTAATCATCAAAAAGGGGGAGATTGTTTGATAAATGGTTTTATCATGATTTTGATGATTTTGTTTTTATACCAAAACAATGTTTTTAAAGGTTGTCCAAATACTCCTAAATGATTTAAAATGGTTTTAATATTTTTTGGAGTATTTCCTCAAGTTTATTTTCGATATAAAATTGGACAACACATTTAATGATTTGAATGATTTTGTTTTTATACCAAAACAATGTTTTTAAAGGTTGTCCAAATACTCCTAAATGATTTAAAATGGTTTTAATATTTTCCGGAGTATTTCCTCAAGTTTTACTTTAGATAAAATTGGACAACACTTCTAATGATTTTTTGTTTATATGTTTTTACTTCAAAACAAGGTTTCTAAATATTGTCTAAATACTCCCGATTGGTTTAAAATGTTTTTACGAATTTTTCGGAGTATTTCTTGAGGTTTATTTTCGTCAAAAATCGGACAACATTGCATTTAGGAGGTCGACCGGTCGACCAAAGAGGCGACCGGTACCTGGGAGCAAAACATCGAAAAATGTAAACTTTGATCTTTCATTTTTTTGGTCACAGAACCGGTTGCACATAGGTTCGACCGGTCGAGGTGCACTCGACCTGGCCGCCTGTAAATTTGCTTCTATATGTTTCAATCTTCTATTTAAATGCGACCGGTCGCTCTATGCTTTGACAAAGAAAATTCTAACCGTTGTACAAAGACAACTTTTCCCTAAATTGTGGGATTGATTTCTAATAGCTATAATCTTGATTTTAATTGCAATTTTTTTGTAGATATCGATTCCAAGAGGAGCCTATCAAGTATCAATCATCTCCTATAAATAGAGGAAGATTTGAAGCACAACAATGGAGAGAAAACTACAACACAACAAGATACACTCAAGAATACACTTGTTCTTACATTGTCTTATTTCTTGTTGTAATTTGCCTAGCTATTCACTTTCACATTCTTGAGGTCTATGCTTTTCTTGATTACACTTGCACTCTATTGTATTATCAATTATCGAGTTGTAATCTTGAATTTGGGTAATCATTCAACGGGATATCCTTGTGAGTGTTCTTGTGGTAAGAACACACTTGGATGATCTAGGTGATAGGTGCAAGAAGATTGTGGTGATCTTCTTATTGAGGTGTTGAAGAATTTGGTATTCTTCAAGGTTGAAGGTTGTGGTAATCTTCACAAGGTGCCGTTGAAGGAAGATTGTGGTAATCTTCAAAGGGAGATTGTGGTAATCTCCAAAGGTGGTGTTGAAGAAGAGTGTGGTGTTCTTCAAGGTGTTGTAAGTTGAATTTGTATTAATTTTGGTAATTAATAAAATTCTTTTTCTTTTTGAAATCCATCCCGAATATCTTTGGGGTGGTAGTAGATTAGGCCCTAGGTGGGTTGAACTACTATAAATCGACGCGTGTTGTTTACATTCCGCACTTTTATTATTGTGTTTGAGCATTTGCTTGAAAAAGAGGGCGAAATTGAAAAGATGGAGATAATCTATTCACCCCCTCTAGATTATCGTAGCCGCTTGACTTACTGCGCACTCGAGAGACCGCAAGATATAAGTACAAATTTTCACCTCGGCTCGGTTTTTGTAGAACCGGGGTTGAGGTCAAGTGTTGCTTAAGCGACTCGAAGGCGACTTGCGTCCGCTCGGTCCATTCAAGTCCTTATTTTTCTTTATTATTTCAAAAAAGGTCTACACTTGTCTCGTAGATCTTGAAACAAATTGATTTAGAGCGGCTAGATGCCTCGTTAGGCTTTTTACTTTTTAACGGAATTGGGGGGTTCGAGGTCGATTATGGCTTTGATTTTATTTGGGTTTGCCTCTATCCCCTCTCGACTAACCATGTAACCTAAAAATTTACCCGAGCCGACCCCAAATGTACACTTCTTTGGGTTTACATCATTTTATACTAGCGCAAAATTCCAAACATTTTATTAAGATAAGCAAGGTGATTGGATATATACAAGGATTTCACCAACATGTCATCTACATAAACTTCCATAGTACGACCTATCAACTCCTCGAACATTTTATTGACTAACATTTGATAGGTTGCCCTGACATTCTTGAGTCCGAACGGCATCATTTTATAGCAATACACTCCATAAGCCAAGAAGAATGACGTGTTCTCTCATCGTCCGGATGCATCCGGATTTCATTGTAACCGAGAATACACGTCCATAAAGCTCATGAGCTCGTGGCACGCCATGGCATCCACCATGTAGCCTATGTTAGGCAAGGGATAACTATCTTTTGGGCACGCTTTGTTGAGATTGGTAAAATCAACACAAAGATGCCACAATCCATTACTCTTTTTCACCAGGGACGGGGTTAGCCACCCAACGAGGTTAAAGAGCTTCTCTTATGAACTAACCGGCCCAAAGACTTGTTAACTTCGGCCTCCAGGGCAACCTACCTACCAGGGCCAAGCTTTCGTCACTTCGGATCTTTCGGATTCGAACGTAAGGTCGACATTTAGTTTGTGGCGGGCGTGTTTAAGATCAATACCAGGCATATCGAATGCGTCCACGCAAAAACATCGAGATTGTTGCTCGGAAGTCAATTAATTCCAACCTGAATGGCTCTTGGAGGTCGTGGCCAATTTGGAGTTAGCGCCCCCCCTTCTTGCAACGCTTATCGACATCTACTATGTCGATTGGTTCTACCGGTTTTGCATGCTTTCGCTTTTTACTCTGTCTTCTTTTTTTTCGCAAAGGCATTTTGTCTTCAATCATTGGTTTTTCCTTGATTTCGGCTCGGTTTCGATAATCTGGTTCTTTCCTGCCGCCTGCTCGCTCGGTCGGCTTCGTAGTGGCAATTTCATTCTGCTCGGGTTCAGTTATTTTCCTCGAGTCTACCTCCACTGGTTTACTGGACTCACCCTTCTCCGTCACATTGATCTCGGCAGGTCGGAGCTTGAGAGAACATTCCCGAGATTCCCTCTAGTTTTCTTTGTGGATGGCTTCCCCATCCGGAGTCGGAAACTTAATACAAAAATGGTGTATGGAGACGGCCGCTTTTAGATGATAAAGCAACGGTCTCCCAATTATTGCATTGTACTCGGAGTCAGCATTAATAATCTTAAACGTGGTGATCACAGTCTGTTTATGTACTCCCTGCCCCATCTGAATGGGCAGGTCCACCTCTCCGAGTGGGATGATTCTCCCACCTCCAAAACCCAAAATATTATCGTTACATGGCCGAGTATAACTATCATCCACATTCAAGTATATCATCCACATTCGGTCCGATAGCTCGGGATGTAGATGATTGATGAATAGTGCCGTATCATCAATGAGGATTCGCGTGTACGAGAATGCCCACGATTGGTGCCGTGACAACCATGGGGTTAGAATGGGGGTGCACCACCTGGTCGGCATCTATGTCGAGAAAAGGCAAAGTGACCCATTGGCCTTCTCGGATTTTCGCGACCCGAACTTGTCTTTCGCATGGGCACTTCCTAATATCGGCCTTCTCTTTCCATTAGAGTGGTTGTCTTCGGCCGCATTGGTGTTTATTCTGTTGGTGTTAGACATCATCAAATTTTGCGCCCTGGGTTGTCATTCGGCGGCAACGGCAAGGGCGTAGCTAGATTCGCTAGTCGCCGAATTTACCCCGGAGCGAGTGCTGGTGGTGGTGGTAACTCATGGACGTACCGCTTAAGGCCGCCCCTTTGTACTATACGCATGATCTCCCTGATGAGATCTCGGCACTCATCCGTCTCGTGCCCTATTGACTTGTGATACGAACAATACCTTCGAGCATCCAATTTGGCAGGATCCAGTCTTAAAGGACGGGAGAATTTTGGTGGTAGCAGGTTAAGACCCTGTATTTCGTTCCATATAGCTGAAGGAGTGTGAGTCAAAACACTTCTCAGTGCCGCAACCTCGGCTCGTACCTCTTGGTAAGACTTGTATCCGGTGGTCGGGTTCTCATCAAAAGATCGGAATCCCGACCCCATTCGGGTGTAGACTCTTTTTACCATCCTTCTTCGCGCTCCTCGTTTTTCGCCGGGACGTTAGCGCCATAGCCCTCGGCGCAGATATGCCGCTCTGCGCGGATGAGGAACTCTTGAAATGAGGTTGCCCCGACTCATGGATAGAGTAATTAAACCAGGTCTTGGGAGCGAGCCCGGCCATAGCCGCAATAAGAACTACATCGTCCGAGACGGGCTCTATCTCTCGGACTTGATTGTTAAACCGAGCAATATAACTTTTCAAACGCTCGTCCTTGCTTTGTTTTATATTGACAAGGTAGTCTTTGGGGAGCAGACACAAACTTTGGACGTCGAGAAAGTGAGTTGTGAATGCGGGCGCCAGTCGCCCAAGATCGAATAGAACCTGCGGCAGGTCGGAACCCGGTGGGCTCGGTCGCCCAGAGTTAACGGAAACGCCCTACACAAAATGGCGTCTAAGGGGCTGTACAATTCCATTCATGCCAAATATTTATGGACATAGGTCGTCGGGTCGGTCTCCCCATTGTACAGATCGATCTGAGGAACCTTAAACTTTTTCTTTGGTAGGAGGTTGACAAATTGCCAGGAGCGAATAGCGACACAACACTGGGCCGGCCCGTCATGAGGCTCGGTCTCTGATACTGGATATCATCGGGACTTTCTTCTAATTCATCCGATCGGACGTGACGCAATATTTTCGCTTCCCCTCTCATCCGGGAATCGGAGTCTAGAAATAATCGATTGAGCGAGATGAATGGATCAAGTCCCAAACGACCGCAAAACACCGAATGGGTCCGACGCGGGCGTGGGAGCACCGGCAGTGATTCGGCTACCCGGCTCTGCTCTCCAGCATCATCGCGTGGTCGTCTTCTATCACGCCTATCGTGATGTTCGTTATGGGAACTGACCTCTTGATTTTCATTATTTGGAGGTGCTGGGACTTGAGGATTGGCATTTAATGGGGGGTTGGGTTGGTGAATATTTACAAGGTGAGGGGATGTATCACGGGGGAGTGCTCGCGGCGTTTGAGAAATAAGTTGGTTCATTTGTTGGACAAACGTAGGGTTAGCAAATAGTTGGGTAAAAGGAAGCAAAACCGCGCTCCCAGCTTCGGTTGGAGGCACGGTCTGGCCGTTAGTATTTTGGCCAGTTTGGTTATTTTGAGGTGGGTCTCGGTCCCACGCACGTTTTGGGAAGTCGACTCATTTTTTTTAGGAAATAAAACTAAGTTACCTTAATCAACACGGCTGAGTGGTGGAAATTTGATCGACCAAGACGGGCCCTCCTTCTAGGGTCAATTTGTTGTGAGTGTCTCGGATCAACAAGGAAAAATATGACAAAGCTTATTACGTGGAAATTAAGTAAACTCAAAGATACGGCTAATTCTCGCTTTTTATATCGAAAGTCGAAAGTTTAAAGTTTCGGTCGGTTATGTCCTTACAATTTGAGTTTTTTACAAGTGTTTTTTTCTCTTAATTATCTCTCCCCTTTTCATTTTTAAAAATGAAACCTATTTATACCCACACAATTAGTGGGTTTTAACTATCATTACATCTAGTATTAGAGTGATTACAAAAGGACATGTGTCATTCTCTCGGTATGCATGTTGGCCAAGTATTTGCTACTTGTTGACTCACCTTGCCATTAAGGTCGATAAGTGGTAGTTTATTATGATAATGGGACACACAATCTTCCTTATTTGGATGGTTATCTTTTAAGTCTCCCGCCATAATCGTGCCTAAACCGAGCCCGCTTCATGCCATGTCACGGGCTCAATGCCGACGTCATCGGCTCGGTCCTCGTTATCCTGTGAGCCCCACACCATTGGTAGCCGAATGACCACGTGGTCTAACTTGTTGCCAAATTTCGGCTCGAGTATCATCAAGTGTCTTGATTCATGAATTTTATTATTATGAATTGAAAATAGTCAAATTCAAATTCTATCAATTCAGAATCCACACAATCGTGTCTTGCAACTTGCAAGTTCCAAAACTTTCAACAACTAATTCCAAAAAAAAAAAAAAATTCAAGAACTATGAAACACTAATCCAGTACGGGTACGAGTACATCTTTCTCACGGAGGTGTCTTCCTAGGTCAAGAACATGAAAGAAAATCGGTTTATAGTATTAAGATGAAAAGTTCGCAACATTATTAATTCATTATAAATATTCTCCCGATTACATTTTGTACTTGAGATTCTCCATGTGTATGTGAATTAGGGGTGTCAATCTGGGACCCGACACGCAAAACCCGACACTAACCTAACACGAAATTAATGGGTATGGGTCCAAAGCCGTGGGTCCGGTCGAAATTGGTCGGACCGACTAACCCGCTAATTAAACATTGGTCGGGTCAGGTCAATCTACTATGACCCATTTAACCCGTCTAACCCGTTTGTGAATTTAAAAAAATTTTAATTAAATAACTAATTGTAAGAAAAAACAACAAATAAGACATATCTTTAAAACTCACATGATAAACTTCTTTAATTATGTATTTGTTATTATTATGCATGTCTTTTTGAATATTGTCCTCAAAATATGATTCTTGTGTTATGTTATTTATGCAATTATGTTATTTCTTTTTATATGTTGTGAGTTGCAATATTATTTATTGATCGAATAGTGTATGATAGTGATTGATTTTGAAAAAAATAAATTTATTGATTAAAATTATTAAATGTATATTAAAATAATTTTATTTGACGGAGTTAAATGGGTCGGGTTCGGGTTACCTCGTGAAATAAGCGGTGGTCCAGGGTTCAAGATTCGACACGAATAATTAAACAGTGGTCCGGGTCGATTACATTCGACACGCGAACCTGCGAACCCGGACCCATTAACCGGACCAACCCAAATTGACACCCCTAATGTGAATGATTAGAGTCTGTCGAAACGGGCGGCGGGCGGGCGGGTGAGAAACCCTCAACCCAATCCAACCCGTCTTGGGCTGTGGGTTGGGCGGGCCGCCCGCCAAAAATTTAAAAAATGAAAAAAATATTATTTTTATTTATATTATTAATTTTAATGAATTGAATATACTAATGGATAACAAGTACATATTTTATAAAAATATTATATACACTTTTATAAGAAATACAAATATAAAATATCAATTATAGTATTTTTTTGTCTATTTTATCTAATTTTTCTTTTTTTTTTTTTTTTTAATTTATGGCGTCTTAGCCGCCGCAAAGCCTGGCATGGCGCCAAGCGACAATTGGCTGTCTCCGTTTTTGAAAAATTTCTATGAATGATAAGAATGCCCCACTCGACCACAAAAAAATAAAATAAAATAAGAATGCCCCACTTAGAATGGGGAATCATAAGAAATGGAAAGAAACAAACAGATGAAAACAAGATTTTCTGATTGTAAAATGAAACTTTAATGTAGTTCAACAATAATGACAATTATTAGAGTTTAAAATAATTGTGGGATAATTAATTAATTAATTGTGATTAGTGGAAGCCGACGCTGGCATCACATTCATACAGTTGGTACTGAATTCGTACGTACAACGTCATTATGGATCTATTGTCGAACTGCTCTATATTATAAAATACTAATAAAAACTTCTATAATTTATCTTCATTCTCTCTTTTTTGTTTGTTTAAATAAAACCAAAAACGGGAAGAAATGGACGGTTCTTCATTATTTTCTTAGGAGGAGGTCTCATGGAATAAAGTTCATGGGATGAATCCTACAAAACACAAAAATATGGAGTGCTTCTTATTGCATGTGCTATTACTTTTAATTCAGATAGTTATTTTGAACAGAAAAGAATAACGTTCTACTTTAAGAAATGAATATTAGTTTGGAAATAAAAATAAAAAAGAAAAATAAAAAACAAAGAATAATAAAATTCAGAGTAAGTGGAGTATTATTTACCTAATGATGGCACTTGAGAAGTTGGAAAAGTACCCAACTTTTCATGAAAGACATAATTTGCTAGACTTTTTTGTAATCAATCAATTTCATTCAACGTGAAAACCTTAGAGCTGGTAAGAATGATAAAAAATTGTAATATACTTATGAAATCATAAACTTTTACGGATTTAAAACATTAATATATTTTAAACTTACATAGATCTAATTGATCTAGTAAAATCATAAGATCACAATAACATTGGACAAATCATGTACCCATATCTGTTACTAATCTTTCGTTAATGAACCATCTCAATCTTTTGCAACGCCCATGTACAACATGAATAATTTATTTGAAAATAAAAATCAAACAACAAAAAACACGAACAATCTCTTATTATGGAGACAAAACTTCCACTTATTAATAATAGACGGTGTTTAAAAAGTCTTCTGCTAGTCGCGCTAGTGATTAGGCTGCAGCGTCTGGCGATAGTATCAGGGTTAAGCGGAGGCTGTCGGAAGAATAACGTGGCGGACGAGGCCTAACGCCAGGTGGGGACAGAAAGGGCTTGGCGGAAAATTTTAGAAGCAGTAATAATAGACATAAAGTCCAACAAAAGGAGACAAAATAAAAGCTATACCACGAAATAGACTCTCATACTGTGGTACATGCAAAATTCCAACGTGCAACGTGCATTTGACCATCTATACTCTGTACCGTGGAACAGAAAAGTCATACTGTGGTATAGTGTACCACGGTAAATAATACCGATAATGCGGTAGAGAGTCCAAAAGTTTTGAGAGCCGTGATTTTTAATTGTGTACCGCAGTACACATTACCAATGCCACAGTACAAGAAAACAAATAAAAGTAAAACGAAAGTTCTTCCAAGGCAAAAGGCGGCCTATCACAATGAATATTGATTTAGTTAATGTGCATACTAAAATATAGTCCAACATTTTGTTGGAATTTGTTTTGGTAAAATGGGTATTGACCCGATTTTGACCAAATATTTAAGTGATTTCCATTAATGAAAAATAAAATTAAATTATTTGTGAAAATTCTACGAAGAGAGTAGATGAGAATATCATTTGAAATTTCTCAAAATCAAGTCAGGATGAATGAGAAATTAATGCTAGAAATTAGCCACTTAAAACTAAAAAATGGTATGAAAAATGAAAAATGTGGGGAAGGAGAAATGCTCCATCCCACATAGGAGGAGAAGGCAAAGTTTGCTCACTTTATAAATCCCAAATTGGACTTATGAGTTTGGGGCCTTGGGGGCACCCAAGTTTTTAAAGAGGTGAGGACCTACATCTTGTGGTTTTGGTTAAAAGCACACGCACGCGCGCCCGCCATTTTTGCTCGGGCCGTGGGCTTGGGCTTGGGCTTGGGCTTCAAGGTCCTTATTCTTTTGGACCAAAAACCTTTAAAATTAATTAATTAAAGAATTTCCAATCAAGTATTCGCAAACAAGCATGGGCACACGGTCGTGTGTCAAGTCGAACTTTGCTATTTCGTTCGCATCACGCACATGTGTCATGCGCCAGGTCGTGCGTCGATGCGAAACTCGAAACGGATGCACATGTTCATTTGTAAACATGTATTTTCGAGCCAAAAGACATGATCTTTTTCCATCCAGGCACCTTGATGCTATATAATTGAGCCCCCGCAAATGAAATAACATACGAAAAACACAAGATATCACCTAATAATCGGTTATTGCATTACAAAGATATTGACATTACTTCCCGCTCAAAGTTTGAAAGTATCATACATTTCTGTTGTTGTTCGCTATAGTTTCGAGTTTGCAAGTCCGTAAACTCGACGAGAAAAAGTCGTTGTATTTTAGGGACGAGCGTCGGGCGTAAGTACTTTGTATACGTGGCGTTTTTGTCTTGCGAAGATCAGTATCCAATAAAGGCATCGACTCGATCCAAACACTTAGCCTTTTTTTCAAAAAAGAAACCTTCTTTTTCACCAACAATCATAAGACAAAATTCTACCTTTTCGTTTCAAGACGATGGCTTGATTTCGTTCACTCACGATGGTTGCTCTTGCTCACGGCAAGAAACCGACGAAGTTCTCGGTGTTGACTTCAAATGTTGGCAATGAAAAATGATATTCTACCCGACAACTTTGGGGTCCAGGTTTTACGAAGGAGGACCCCTATCATTGGCGATGAAGAGTCCGACAACCAACGGAGAATCGACGTGGATGCTTGGCATAACAACGATTTTCTCTGTCGGAACTATGTTTTGAACGGGCTGAGACGACACCTTCTATAACGCCTATAGTTCGTTCAAAATGTCCAAAGAGTTGTGAGACTCTTTGGAGAAGAATAAAGCAGAAGATGCCAAAGACAAAGAAATTTGATGTCGGTAAATTTACGGATTATAAGATGGTTGACACTAAGACGGTGATTAGCCAAGTGCAAGAAATTCGAGATCATACTTCACGACTTAGTGTCCTGAAGGGATGATTCGAGTGAGTCATTCAAGTGGTGTGATTATCAAAAAATTGCCACCATCGCAGAAAGATTTTAAGAACTATCTCAAGCACAATCGGAAGGAAATGGGGCTTGAGGATTTGATAGTTCGACTTCGGATTGAGGAAGACAACCGGGATTCCGAATGGAATTCGGCAAATGTAGGGTTGTGACCACACTTTATGGAACACTAGTTGAGCTTCTGTTGCATTTTTAAATGTAAATGAGAAGGTGTTGTCAAAAGTGTTGTAACACCAAAACTAAAATTGCATGAAATGTTGCCCAAAGTGTTGTTACACTAGAGGTAGAAATAGTAACAAGTTAAATCCAAAGTGTTAGTAAAGATGTGATAACACCAAATATTACACACCTTGTAAAAGGTGTTAATGGAGTTGTTGGAACTAAGGTCTGAAATCTATTAGAACGAGATTCTAACTGGTTTATTGAGACAATGTTCTAACAAATAAAATAAAGTGGCCGAGAGCCATAAAAGTTCGGATAATCTTATGTTAAACAAGGATACCGAGAAATTGGTAGGGGAAGCTTTACTTTAAGCAAACCACATAAAGGAGAATACCTTAAAGTGTGAGGGTGCTTTGGCTAAAGTAGAAGCACCAAAGGAAATAAATTCAGCATTTGTGATATAAATGATGGTACGATCATTTAATCAAGAAATGTTGTATTTATGAGAGTTGTCTTTTCTTGCAAAGGAAAGAGGTAGGTCTTGACATATTTGTCGAAGACACAATACCATTAGATAGTTGATTTCGAATGGGGTTATTTCGGTTGACTACGTGAAGTCAAAGGAAAACCTTGCGGATCCGCTTACAAAAGGCATAAATCGAGCTCAATTGTATAAATTGTTAAGGGGAATGGGTTTAAAATCCACAAACTAAAGAATGTTCATAACGGTAACCCAACCTTGTGAATTGGAGATCCCAAGACCTTGGTTCAATGGGACAACTAAGTTATGAATGTTTAGCTGAACACTTGGAAAATGTGTTAGCTCATTCCCGAAACTTCCAAGTGAATGAAAACCTGTTGAATGTGGTGAAGTTAAGTTTAAGACTTTCAATGATTCCCATACCGAAAGGTGAAATATGGCAGGATACTCTTCAATAGTTAGATCACCTATATAAGTGAGAAGTAATGGCAGCTTCAAAGAAACACTTATGAATCTAAGATATGGTCCAAGGTCGAAATGGACACAACGTGAGAACAACAAGTATTAGAATTGTTATTGTCTAAGTACTGTTGTCTCGGTTTACACAAACGGCTGAGTAGTTCAAGACATCGCGTCACTAAGCAGCTAGTAAACCCGATAGTATTTTACTAAGGAATGTTCAAAGCCACAAAATACATATCCGGATGCACGATAATGATTCGAGACTTTCAAGCGAATCGCATACACACATTAATTTCATTCATGTGGGGATTGTTGGAATTTGTTTTGGTAAAATGGTTGTTGACCCGATTTTGACCAAATATTTAAGTGGCTTCCATTAGTGAAAAATAGAATTAAATTATTTGTAAAAATTCTACTAAGAGAGTAGATGAGAATAATGTTTGGAATTTCTCAAAACTAATTAGGGTGAATGAGAAATTAATGCTAGAAATTAGCCACTTAAAACTAGAAAATGGTATGGAAATAGAAAATGTGGGGAAGGAGAAATGCTCCATCCCACGTAGGAATAGAAGGAAAAGTTTGCTCACTTTATAAATTCCAAATTGGACTTATGGGTTTGGACCATGGGGCACCAAAATTTTTAAAGAGGTGAGGACCGCATGCTTGTGGATTTGGTTCAAAGCACACGTGGCCGCGTCGCATGGCTCCTGGCTCGGCCAGTCGGTCCGGGTGCCGGGTCGTGGTGGGTCGTGGGCTTGTGCTTCAAGGCCCTTATTCTTTTTGGACCAAAAACCTTTAAAATTAATTAATTAATTAAAGATTTTACAAGCGAAGTGTTCGCAAACAAGCACGGGCACATGCACGGCCGTGCGTCAAATCAAAACTTTGCTATTTCATTCGCATCCAAGCATGGGCGTCGTGTGTCGATGCGAAACTCGAACAGATACACATGTTCACTTTGTTAACATGTCTTTTCGAGCCAAAAGACATGATCTTTCCATCCGGGCACCTTGATGCATATATAATTGAGCCCTGCGCAGATGAAATAACATACGAAAAACACAAGATATCGGCTAATAATCGGTCATTGCATTATAGCATATTGACATTACTTCCCGTTCAAAGCTTGAAAGTATCATACACTTCTTGTTGTTCGTTGTAGTTTCGAGTTTGCAAGTGTTGTTGTAAACTCGTACAAAAAAAGTCGTTGTATTTTAGGGACGAGCGTCGGGAACCGTAAGCACTTTGTATATGGGGCGTTTTCGTCTTGAGATCGTATCCAATACGAGGCCTCGACTTAATCCAAACACTTAGCCATTTTTAAAAATGAAGACCATCTTTTTCACCAACACATTTAAAATCACATAATAGACTAATAAAAGTGGTAGCTTGAGTGAACTTAATTAGTATCCAATATATACTTTTCAAAGCAAAAATGATAATTTTTTAATAATAAGTTATACTTTTCAAGTCTAAAGTGATACTATGTCACAACCTTGGAGATACTATACCATCGCCCCTAAGAAATTAGAAAAATGTCACCACCTAAACCTAAACTTTCGATTAAAAGTGATACTTTTCGAGAAAATCTAATAGTTTTAATCATCGTCACACCCACCGATAGCCTAATATTTACGAAAATGCCACCGCCCATTTGAGTTGGATCACGGGTCAGGTCAGTGCGAATCGTCTGATGAAAAATGATCCATAAGATCGTCTATATGAGTTTTTGCGCGATAACACTTTTGAAGCATCATGATCTATTCTCCTACAAAGACATTTTATTTATATATAACAAAAACAATATATATTATTTTCAATAAATAGTAATAATACTTTTGAAATATCATGACATATTAACAAAAGCACATCGCACATAAAAAAGTGGTACTCATTATATGATACTTTGTGGGAAAAAATAATACTTTTAAGATAAAATATAATATTTCAAGCGCAACATATTGTATTTCGTTATCATGTACGTAACATATATATATCGTGATAATACTTTTGTGAGTAATACTTTCAGTATAATTAGTAATACTTCTATGAATAAGTAGTAATTCTTTTGATATATAGAGTGATACAAAGCAAACCTAATTCAAATAGCACATCAACCGCATAGAGTGAAATTTGTATTTCTTTCACAATTGCATTTTTCAAGCAAAGTGGTAAAATGAATTTTCTTTCTTTCACTTTCAATCTCGTAGCCACATTTCAGTCACATTTCATCAACAAAAATTATACAACTAGTTTTATAAAAAAAAAAATTAGAGAAGAACATATAGACGCTTGCACATCCGTGCATCTCTACGAGCCCACTACCTCCCGCCATCATCACCTTAGTTTAGGGCCAAAGCCGTTTCCTCTTCCTAGCCTAGTATCCTCTTTCCATGGGTGATGGTATGTTATGTGGTGTATGAGAAAATGGAAGAGGAGATGGAATTTGGGGTTTGTGGTTTGATTATTGGGAACGTTTGATTTTTTCGCAATTAGGGATTTCTGGAAAATTGTCTTGGCAAGAAGAGATGCTCAGTGAGGGAAAAGAATCGAGAAAATAAAAAATGGAGGACACATGTTCCAGTGTTTCAAAGAAAGAAAGATAAGGAAAAAAAGAAGAAAAAGAAAGAAAATGGAGAAAGAAAGGAAAAGAATGAAATGAGCGTGTCATGGGTTGGGGTTCCGTCTTACGAAATATGACCTCCGAGACAGTCCTATATAAATATTTCCTGGAGAAAAAGTGAAACCAAACAAAGTTATGTTTCTAATGTAAACCATGGTATTTCCAAATGCCACATCATAAAGAGAGAGAGAGAGAAAAAAAAAAAAGCATATATAGCATTGAGCAGCTACTTTCCGAATCCACTTGTCCAAAATAAAAATTTTCAGGTAGATGCATAAAATAATTATTGGATTTTTGGTGGAATCTTGTGATTCAAATTGTGGAAATTCTTACAGATAAAGCGCTACATGACGAAAACCTTTTTAGTCAGAGAATTTACCGTCTATAATAGCTTAAATAAGCAATCCACGTATGAGTAGCCGAAAGCAGCATCACCTGCTCCTAAAACCTCTTAAGTTTCCGGGACGAAGGTAAAATCTCCAGTAGAAAAAAAAAAGTAAAGAAAAATATAAATCTTTATAACTAATCTAATTTCTTGAATGCTTCAAGTTTCGTATTGAAATTTGTGCACATGTGTTGTTTAAAAATCAATTTTGGAATATAGAAAACATTTTCTGTTTGAGGTCAAGTCAAATTATATTATCATCTAAGGGAGTGTTTGCTATAACTAAAAAAGACATTTTTTAGTTTTTTACTAAAAACAATTGTTTGCGGATGACAACTTCGCTTACGATCCTATTTTATTTAATCAGTATTTAAAAACAGTGAGAGGGGTGTTTTAGATCTCTACTACATTTTGTTTTGATTTTTAAAAAAAAAAAAAATTACTTTTTCCAATTTTTTCACCAAACGCTCTCATTTTCGATTTTTTTCAAATACTTACCAATTTTTGGTTTTCAATAACTTTTGGGAAAAATGATAGAAACCCCTAATTGTCATTGCCAAATCAAAGCACTACAACCCTTTTTGATTTTCCACAAGTGTCTCTTTGATTTTCGCGAAAATTGACTAGGCAACTCATTGGCATCAGTCAAGGCATTTTCCTGGCCATGCAAATACAATGACAACCCTTTTTTCCTTTGGCCTAAAAAAGAAAAACTGTTGACAAGGCCTTCAAACCAAATGGAAAAAAACAAATACTAAAATTAAAAAAAGACTATTAACAGTAGTACAGAGAAATCAATGACATTGCACTTGAGGACTGAGGTTGTGGAGAAAACAAGACAAAAAGATATGCGATTTAGTCAAATTTTGTTTGAACGCATCATATAACTATTATAAAATTAATCAAATTGAGCTACAATTACTATTGTATATATAATATATATATAAACTTTCCCTGTAAAATGCATTAATTGAATTGTGCAAAATATTTGATGAAGCTATATCTAAGACGGGTCCACCACCATAATTTTCACTACTTTCATGATTGCTTAGAAAATTCAGTCCCTTTAGATTGACTCGACAGAAAGGTAATGACAATTTTGATTATAAATGAGTTATGGTTGAACTTGACAGGTTTTGAATTGGAATCGGGTTGGTCCCGAATTACACAAGAATAAACAGGTCGGATTACGGATTAGAATTGACTTGTAATGAGACGATTAACATGATTGAATTGTTACTTGTTACTATGTTACTTTTTGCAATATTTTTGTTTGAATGAATATATTGTTAGTATAATGATTGGATTTTAAAAAAAGCTATCTGTATTTTCAATTTTTTTTTATCAAAAGTATGTATATGTAATGTTTTGGTTAAAATTGACTCAATACAACTCAAATAACTCATTATAAATAGATGAATCATTTAGATTTATAAAATATATATGTCATTTTGAGTTAACTTGAAAAACACTAACAATAAATAAGTTGGGTTATGATTAAGAAATTTGACCCGAATAATTATATATATGAGTTGGGTAAAATTGAGAAATTTGACACGGATAAGATGAATTTTTACGTCTCAACACGAGCAAACCCAAACGACACAAATTGCCACCCTGGGGTGTTCCGTATTCCACAAAAACAATGCACAAACAACATCCATTTTCTGATAATATTATAATATATATAGAGAGAGAGAGAGATAGAAGTTGAAATATGTACTAAAATTTAACAGATGAATCTGCTCAAGATCCAACTAAGGAACAAAAAGTGTATTTCCTACCATAGGAAAAAGAGAGTAACATTATTCATATATCAATAATAGATAAAACTTTTTAAATTTTCCACAAACATCATAGCATTTTCATCATCATCATCATGTCAACCACCACCACTAATAAAACACTTGACATTCCTCTAAAACCAAAATCTAAACAATTAAAGTGAAAAAATCAGACATCTCATTGAGCACCAAGCCAAAAAAAAAACCCATTAAAACTCTGGCCTCAAGGATGTATTCATACTATAAGAAAAAAAAAATAGCCCTCATCATAGATTTAAGAAAAACAGAGGTACTGGATCACATTGCTTATAATCCAAATTAAACCCCTGTAAATCTAAGAAAAAGGGCCCCCAAAAAAACTAGCCTAGCCTAAAAAAATCCATTAAAGATTATTTCCACCGTCAGAGTTTAAAACTCAAACCCTAGTCTTGGGCAGCAATGGAGTAAAGGCATGAGAAGAAGCCGATGAAGAAGACTCTTTACAAGACGACAAATCAAAAGAATCCAAACCCACTTCAGAAACCATGTCCAAAAACTCATCCAGCCCCACCCCACGAAACTTCTCCTCGTCTTCTTCCAGAAACCGCAATATTTCCCTGAAGAAATCCGGTTCGCACGGCAGAACAAGGCCGCCGGTGGTCTGGAACCCGAACTCCTCCTCCGCCTGCTGGAGGAGGGCGACGAACACAGGGAGGTTGAGGAACCGGGTCGGGATGACAAACCGGACGCGTTCCGGGCCCACGTATACCGCGACCGAACCGGAGGGGGTTCGTCGCTTTGAGCCGGCCGGCTCGTCGGAGTCCGACGAGGAGGTATAATAGAGTACCGACCGGCGGCGCGTGAGGCTCTTGGTTTTCCAGCGTTGGACGACCTGCCTCAGCCGTACGATTTGGGTGATCATGTTTACTTTCTTAATGGCTGAGGCCATTGTTCAAAGATTTGATATATATTTGAAATTATTCTGAACTCTGTTTTGTGAGACAGAGAGTGAGAGAGAGCAGGAGGAGTGGTAGTTAAAGAGAGGAGTAAAAGTGTTGCAGGGAGAAGAATACCAAATTGAATTGATTACAAGTCTCGAATGGCTAAACTAACCTTGGGAGTTCAATTTATCACTATACCCCCTCGATTTTTTTATTCATTTTTGTTTTAAGGGACTGTTTAATTAAATAAAGGCAAGGTTACGAGAAATCGCTGGCGTAAGTCGGATGGCGATCGGGCGCCTGGCGCACCTAGAAACACCAAGTTTTTCTCTTTTTTGTTTTTATTTTTTTGTATTTTTGCGATTTTTGGCCGATTTATTCAAGTAGACCGCAAGGACCGATTTTTCCGATTTTTTGGCCGCCTAGGCGATTTTTGCCCTGCATCGATTTTTGCCGATTTTGGGAAAATCGGATCGGCCTAGGGCACCTAGGCTAATTTTTACAACACTGAATAAAAGTGGTTCTCAAGTTTTTAGTTGGAAAAAATTTTTACATTCTAGTATTTGTAAATGTCAATATTTGCTTCTAATTTTGTTTTATTTAATCAATTGAAAAAATAAAAAGGAGTGTTTTTTTTTTTTTATTTCTGATTCTTATTTTGGTTTGATTTTTACACACAAATAAAATATTTTTATAATTTATCTACAAAATACTCTCTTTTAAGTTTTAACGTAATCAATTTGAACTTTTAAGTTTTTATTTACCAACACTACCAACTTTTGGCTAAAACTCATGTAGAATCATCTTACGGGTCTCAATTCATAAGACGAATCATATTTGACCCGCGGATCTGCGGATCCTGTTGACTAGGTCCACGAGTCAAAGCAACTCCTGCCTTTTTTTTCTATTTTTCTTCCTCAGTTAAAATAACAGTTTTATGAGAAAAAGTATCATAGTTTTTAATATAACCATATATTATGATTACATTACATTGAATGAAAAATAAATATATCGAGTTAAAGTAACACATTTATGTGTAAAAATATATATTTTTGAGACAAAATATCATGTTTTAAGAGTAAAATATATATTTTTAAATAAAGTATTATATTTTTAATAATAAATATAAATAAAGATGAATAATAAACATGATAGAGTTAAAGTAATACTTTTATAAATAAAAGAATTTATTTTTTGAGATAAAGTAATATATTTTTTAATATAGTCATAAATTATGAATATATTACAATAAATATATATATACAACATAGTTAAAGTGACACTTATATACGTTAAAGTGTCTATTTTTTGAGATAAAGTATCATATTTTTTAATATAGTCACAAATTAGAATGAAGAAAAGAAGGAAAAATAAAAAATAAATATGGTATAGTTAAAGTAACACTTTTATAAGTAAAAATATCCGTTTGTTGAGATAAAATATCGATCTTAATACTGATTTACAAACTAGGAACAAAAAGAGAAAAAACATAAAAAAACAAATATGATGTAGTTAAAGTAACACATTTATAAGTACCCATTTATTGAGATAATGTATCATGTTTTTAATAGACTTGAGTTCGATACTTAGCCTCTTCAATTAGAGGCATTTTTTTTATTCAATTTACCAGGCGTATTATGAATGAATTTATATACATGGTTATACTAAAATTACATTTCAAGCTCTAGTGGTTTAGTGGTAGAATACTACCTTAAGCATGTATAGGTTGCAGGTTTGAATCTTGTGCAACGTTGAAGTGGTTTTTTTTTTTTAAATAACAGGTGGGCTGGGCGTTGGTCTTTTGTTTTTTAAATAACAGGTGTGTTGGGTGGGTGGATCCGTCTTACAAAATAGGATCCGTAAGACGGTCCTACAAGAGACATATTCATAAATATTATGCAATTATGTGACTCCGTAAATACGTTATCAGATTAATCACGAAAGGAAGATTATATAATATTCTCCAGGTCAATTACGCGTTTGTTAGTGCGGTATGAAGCATGACACCCTTAAAGTTTTAATGATTTAGAGTGAAGAATGATTTAGGGATTATCTATTAAAATAAATAAAAAATTGGAATAAGTTATAACGATAAGTAGCTCAACAAATACTTTTTTCTGATTGGCTTTTTTAAATATTTAACAGAAAAATATTAAATTATCAAGAGAACCATGATTGACCAAACTCATCGTTACAAGTTACAACTTACAATTTTATGCCTTTCAAAACTCTCCATTTTGCTATTTTGTTTTATTTATTATTTTCTTTTTAGTTTCCACGCATCCCTTCTCATTTATCATTATAAATTATAGATTTCAACAAAAGTTATCCATGGTATGACAAAGGGGAAGTTCGATTAATTCTTTCAATTTTTTGCGACGTGATTTGTTTATTTTGATTAGCAATCTAGAGTTTAAAGTTTAATAAAGTGCAACTCTCACTATAAAGCGCTAGGGTGAATTAAGGAGGCATCTGCTCTATAGAGCCCGATCTATGCTTCACGAGACCCTAAACAAAATTCTAAAAGTAGGCCCTTATAGTAGTTAAATGTTTTATCTTAAAATGTTATTTTAAATCAAGGGTCAAAAAATCAATTAAAATACTAATGATTCAGTAAACCAGAGGAATTCACTACTTCTACACAAGTCAATATGACTAATTAAGAATGGTTATCGCAATACCAACAATAATGTATCAATTAATTAAAAATATGTATGCAAGGCAACAATATTTCAAAAAATAAAAAATTTTGGGCGGCCCTAAGCTCTAGCATGTTGAGCCTACACTCAAGTAAAGGCCTGCAGTACTCTATAGTCATATATATTATATATATAAATTTTGGGCCCCTAAATATTTAGGGCTCTAAGTTCCACCATGCCCATCTTATACTCAGGTATATGGCTTGCATTTCTCTATAGACATATATATAGACATATATGTAATGAATTATAATTATGCCTCTCTTTATATGAAAAGTAACGTCATGACACTAATTAGATGTTCTGCTAGAGCTAAAGCACATCATGTCAAATATTTCCTTAGTCATGGATTCCATTCATCGCCAATCAAAAGACATGGCATGAAAAACAAATGAAGTATATGGCATGAAAATCACTCGATGTATTTACTTCAACGGTATGAGAGACATGCATTTAAGTCAATAAGTATGCTAACTTTTGTGATGCATGAAATGTATTTTTGATAATAGAAGAAAAAAAAATCCGAATATCCTTGATAGTATTGATCAGGAATACAAACTATCATGTGCTCCATGTTGTGCGTGATATCATTATAAAGAAAAATAAACAAATACATATATGTACATATTGAGTATTTTATACTTCATCCAAAGAAGGGTAGTAAAACGTAATTTATACATTAAAAAAATTAAAATAGTCAACATTGTCACATGGAAAAACATAAAAAAATTAAGTGTAGGGGAAACAATGTAGTGATCCCTCCAATTGGACATACATTTTACTAATCAACATTGTGAGATGATGTGATTATACATGTTAAGGAATATGTCACTTGCCTTATTATTTAAAGCACATAACAACTCCAAATCAATTCTTGATTGCTCTTTTTTTTTTTTTTTATTTTTTATTGTTCGTTCTTCTGGTCTTGTATATCAATTGTAAAATAAGTATATTTTAATGCGACTGTTAAAATTCCAGAAAATGTTAAAATTCTAAATTGGAGGTTGGCGTTAAACGCATTATCCTTGGCAAATATTTTTATCTCGTAAGAGAATCACTTCAGATCAGAGGAGTAGCCACTATGCTCGACTATCCTAACTTAATTATTTTTTCCATGAGTGCAATTATTTTTCTCCTTAGAAAAATCATATATATTTTTAATTTTTTTGCCCTTTGGAAGAATAGGATAAAAAATTTACTAAGGGCACGGAAACTTCCAATTCTCAACTCGATTAAGGTAAATATTGATGTTCGATTCCACCTCTTCAATTGAATTGGATCAATATTTTATCGACTAAAATCATAAATCTAACACCAAATCGAATTGATCGATTAGGTTCGGCTATATTCGAGTTTTTGTTTTTATTTTTCGGTTAAAAGATTTTTCGTAGAAGTATATAAAAAAGTAATTTTGGTAAAATAATATAAAAACAAGCATTAAATGTTATATAAATTATATAAATATGTAAAAATATATCAGTTTTTGATTCGGCCTGATTAATCAAAGAAAAAAACTTAAAATCGAACTTAAGAAATAAAATCAAAAATAAAAACAATAAAATCAAACAAAAATCATTGTTTCGATTCAGTGTAAAACACATTTTTGATTTTGAGTCGATTTTGTTGACTAATAAAATTGTGAGCACCCATTTAAATTTCCCATAAGTCAAATTAGCAAAATCGGCTCTTCAAATTCTGCAAGGCAACTAATGCCTCGCTAGTAATATGACAATTTTACCCTTCTTCATTCAGAGTTAATAGCAAGTAACGCCAACCACCACGAAAAAAAAACAGTAGCTCAACTGCTCGACATTTTTTTTTGTAAAGTTTGGTTTATTTTTCTATACTAACTGATATGTGCAAAGTCAAAAATCACCATTTTACCCTCATGAATTTGCTAAATGACTAAAATGCCCAAAAATCCACGTGGTTTGTATTCAGATCCCAATGGTTCGCGTCGCCCCGCGAGCTATTACCGTGATGTGACAGTAAAACTTTAATGATTTCGATACGTGGAGATAGGTCGTACGACTTAGAAATATCAAAACCTATAAATACATCACGGTTCCATTGAAATTTGTATCTTATTTATTATTGACTTATTGCTCACCTCGCTCTTGAGTTCCTAAAGACCTTACAACAATTTGTATTTGACTTTAGCATCGGAGAACATTAGTTAGGGGTCCCCCAACTAGCCTAACGTTTGTTCTTTATAAGTCTCTAGCTCGAACTAAGTTCCTAGACTTGTCGCGCGAAACGGTGTGACTATAAGTACATTTGATTTATTCAGCAAATCACCAACGTCAATTTATTATTTTGGTAAGAAAAAACATAGTATTCTGATTTGGTACTTTGGAACTTAACCAAATGGATTTATATTTTATCTATTTATATATTTATGCTAACTCTGTTGTTGACCGCGTCTTCCAAGGTAATTAATATCGGTGAGTGGTGATCAAAGACACTACAAAATTCTGAAAAGAACTCCAAAACTTAATTAGTTATAATAATGATTGTGTAGCATTCCAAGCATTACCACGTAAAGCGCTAGCATCCAATGTTGTAATGATTGACCATTAATGGTTCTCGTAATATTTAACCCAAAAAAAAAAATCGGAAACAAGGACAAACATTTGAAGCACTAAGGTCAAGGAAATAAAACAGTTATTTGTATATATTTGGTCGATCCCAAAAATTACTCGCTCCTCCGACTTCATGCTCCGATGAACTCCATCGTTAACCGCACAAAGGGGGCCGGAGGGTTGCTTCGACGCACCCTCTCCGACGCTCAAGTCAGAACTCTCTTAAAGGAAAATAATTCATGTCAAGAAGTAATGTAGAAGATAGAAGAATAGAATACTCCTTAATATTTTTATTTTAGGATTCTACCAAGTAGAGCTCTAATAGAGTCTATATTCGTATTTGAGTCCATTTTTAATATTGAAGCCCAAATAATATTCATCCAATTAGTATGACAAATCTAGGTTGTATCAAAATTGATAAAAAACACTTATTAAGCGTATTTATACAAAGATTCAATTTTTAAATAATAATTTAATTTCACAATTTCTAGTGGTACTAACTTATGACTTATCCACCCTTAAAAGCTATTGTTTAGATATAAAAGCTCAAAACTAAGCATAAAATAGAGGTGGCCACAGTTCTGGTACAGAGGAATCAAAATTCACATAGTTTGCTTATAATATTTGGTTTAAGACATGTCTCATGTGATTGAGAATATAGATTGTAGGTCCCAAGGGGGTGTAAGTGTAAGGTTTAGAAGGGGGTTGAATAAATCTTACCAAATTTTCGATTTAGTCCTTTTAAATCTCTGAGTTCTACTGTTGTGTGTCTTGATGGGACGATCGAATTAGTCACTCAGTAGAGTTAATCTCTCAACAGACTCAATTGAAATAATTAATAGAGTAACTCAACTGTTGGCTATAATTTGACTCAACTGTGGTTTTGTTTTTTGGAAGACTTAACACCCTTAAGTTTGATTAAGCAAGTTTTACTGACTTGATTTAGTACTTATAAATTATCAAATGGATAGCAAATTTATCAGCAGATATGAGCAATTAAAAGTGCAGTAAATTTAAATTTGAAATGTAAATGACACAAAGTAAAGTTTTTTTATAGAGGTTCGAAGATGGGGTAATTCTTCTACTCCTCTCTTCTCCAACTCCTCGGAGGAATCCACTAAGTAATGATCGGTTTACAAAGTGGTAGCAGTCCAGATACAAGTCTTGATCACAACGGCCCGACTTGATCCTTTGGGACTCGATCTGGAGGCGAGACGCCTTGATCACTCGGTGGCTTAAATGCGACTCGCCTTCTTCTTCAGGCGTTTGCTTGCTACTACATGACTCACTTGCTTAAGCACTTTGGATTTGATCACGAAGCCCTCCAAGAGCTTAAGACTTGGTTCAGCCTTGAACCTTTCTACAATCCTTCCTGGAATGTAGACCCCTTGTTTTCAAAGGTTTCCTCTTCAACTGGTTGAAGTTCTCTTTCCTTCACAGGTAAGTGTTGGATTGATGTACTTGAAATGTAGGCTTCAGGATTGAGAATATTTCAGTTTTTGATAAGCTTGTATATCTTCACGTGTGTGTCATTCATATATTTTTCTCAAACAAATTCCTCAGCCTTTTATAGTGAACTTTCAAAAATTTGCCCGTTGAAGAGATAGGCTCATTTTTTAAAGTCACTTTGCGATCGTTGGCTTGCGTTCTTGGAATTGCCATTTCCTCGTATGAATTGTTTTATCACCTTTCGAGTTACGACACGGTGTAGTACTTCCCATTGGTTCATTCCTTTTGCACGCTCGGGGACCGGGGTGAGCACTCCAAGAAAGGTGGTATGGAGATATTACTTGTTTAAGTAAATCTCTTGGTTTTTTTACGCGGTTTTCTCGATTATCTCGACTTTTGCATTTCCTTGCTTTCCCAGGTGACTTAGAGTCACTTCCAATCATTGGATGACTCTTCATCACCTGACGGCAGAACTTGAGCCTGCTTCTTCTTGAGTTGACTTGATCGATGTTCCACTCAGTGCATCTCACCGCTTTCTTGATCGAGTTCTGTCTGCTCTTCTTTCTTTGTACTCGGTGTCTCTCGTGAGTTTTCCTTCAAGCCTTGATTGTCTTCTTGCATGTTGGGGCGTAGGCCGACTTAACTCGGCTTGGCCGGCTCTAATTGTTACAATACATTTTACAGAAGAATGGGGTGCCAACTTTCTATTCTAAGTTTTACATGGCATTCATCAAAATCTAAACAATAAAATTCCTAACAATTTCCCCCTTTTTGATGATGCCAAAACTTAAATTATACAAAGATGCAAATAACAAAGATACATACTGAGATAGTGTTTTGACATAGAATGTATGCTTGAGAATCAATCTTTTTATTGATCATATCATTCTTGTACTTAACACAATTTGTTTACAAGGTGTATCGAGTATGTAATTGTCTTCACAAAAAAAAAATAGAGAATTTATAGCTTTATTACGTAAGACTTACATTGTATGTATTTACATATAAAATACACGAAGGTTGGACAAACAACACTTCATCTCCTTCGATGTCTCCTTCTTTCATCTTGAAGATCTTCTTCTCTTCTTCTTCTTCTCGTCATCAGTTTGCCTTCTTTTTCTTCTCATATGCTTTTCTTGCAGCTTCATCTTTTCTTATTCTTTCTGTCTCTCCTGCCATATTGAGTTTGTCTTTTGTTTTCTTCTATTCTCTTTACATACTCGGCGTTGGTTTTAGCCACTCACGGGTTCGCCACTTGGTCAAGCCAAGAGATCCCTCCTTTCTTTCCCGGATCTACGTATTCAATATTCTTGGGCGGAGGCCCAGTCCAAGCTTCTTCCTCCATCGCCGCTTTTCCTCTACCTCCGGGCGTATCTTGCAGATTTGGGGCCTTCTTCTTTCCGGTGAGTGTCCAAGAGTGACCAGCAGAGTGAATCGCGGTTGTCTGCCTGTTGTCTGTCGCCTTCTTCACATAATGTGAGACCCTTTTCCCAAGATCAGTCCCAAGCTTGAGCCATGGACATATTTGCAAAATATCCTTGATTCGAGCGTTTTGAATTCGTCAACCGATCTTGCTCTGCCCCGATATCGAAATGGCATACGTGTCTCTGTCATTAAATGGAATGCCTCCGTGTTCTTTCAAGATGTTCATCACCCTGGCATCCATTTTTCCTTCCACCTCCTTCATCCCTCGCTTCAATTGCTTTTCTCTTCTCGGCCATAGATACAGAGTGTTGGAGTGGCAGAGTCACTGGGAGTTTTCTTTTATAATGTCACTGTGACAGGACCTGTTGAGGGGTTTGTGCAATCATCAAGGTCATATCTTTTGATCCTTCCCCCCCAGATTTTCCTTTCTTGATTTCAAAATTTCACCGATGATTTTCCCTTCTCGCTTGTTCCCTTGTCACCGCTCCTTTCTTTTCAGCTTCAGATTTTTTCGCTTTAAGGTATTCCTCTTCCCCCTTTTTGGCATCATCAAAGGATAGAGGAACCCCAGGGAACATCTTTGGCAAGCATGAAGTCGAAATCTTGATGGTTGAATTTTGCTTCAAGTCTGCGTTGCGTTGTATCTTTGAAATTGAACCGAGTAGCGTTGGATTCTCACAAATCAGCTTCATCTCAGCCATGAGAAGGCTGAATTTTCTTGTCATGTGTTCTTCCAAACGGCTGTATATCATTTGCATTCGCTCACGCAGCGCCTTGATCTCGGCGGTGTGAGCTTCATGCATATGTTCAATGTGTTCCTCCCCGTTTCGCATCAACATTTTGACTCTACACTAGCGACTTGTTGAATAAGGTTCTCAAGTATCTCTGTTCCACACGCATTGATTCTGCTGCTTTGTTGCCACCATTCCTTATCGACCGTGATGCCTCTCAAGTCACCGTAAGGTTGCATCATCTCTGTTGTCCAGCGCATGTCCAAAGAGGCACGATGCCTCTCCATTCGTTCAATTTCAGCAAAGAGTGCCTTGAACACTTCTCTAACTTGGTGATTAAATGCATTGCGGTGATGGCCATCTGTTGTCGAAATCAAAATCAAATTTGGAACAATGGTGCCCGAGTGAAAAAGAGGAGGTGGTCCGTGATAGCGTGCTTGCTCATTTTCGACTCTTCGTGGAGTTACGTATCTCCAAAGTGAGAAAGGAAAGATTCCCACAAAGATTCATCACCGCCTAACCGGGATTTGTTCGATGATAAGCGGTGCGCGTGAAGTTCTTTTGGGTATCGATCCGGTATGGCGTGAGGAGCCGGAGCGATGGTTTTGGTTCAAATTGGTTTGGTTGTGAAGTAGACCCGGCTTTCGAGCCTCAAATCGCCTTAATGTACTTCGTTGGTCTCGGTGATTTTTCCATTTCGAGAGACTTGTCCTCGGCCTTATCAAGCTCAGCGTCATCGGACGATGATGAGATTTCTAGTGGTGGCTCATCATCAAAGTTAAAAGTTTGACGAGTAGTCTTGGGATCGACTTGCTCGCCTGGAACATCCGCATGGTGAGTCTCTTGGATTTGTCATGGGGTTGACTCTTTCTTCTTCTTCGCCTTCGATCCCAGAAAAGTGACATCGGGGTTGTCCTGGGAATCATGAAGTACGATCTCCTTCTCGGATGGGTTGATGATTGCGGGGAGGGATGTTCTCTACTTGGCCTCTTTACCCCTGGAAGTCTCAACCTCCCGTGGGCCTTCATTTCTCCCAATAGGTCTCTCTGCTGCAAGGCCTTAGTCCTCCCTTTCGAGTGTCATTTGTCTTAGGGTCTTCTGATGGCATCCATTCGAGTCTCAACCCCATGGATTGCACTTTCATCGCCTGCAGTGTTAACTCCCGTACATTCTTCTACGTGCCTCGACTACATCGGCGTCATTAGCCTTGAGGCGGTTGGCACCTCGGTGAGACGAGTCTCAATGCGAGCTTCGTTGATGGCAACTTGTTGTTCTTCTTGTGATTGTAATTTCTCTTCTTCGCCTCCTTGCTTCTTTTCAGGAGTCATCTGCAAAGATCCTCCGACCTTGCTGCGGTGGAGGAGTTTCCCCTCGCCGGACGCACCGGTGAGTGACTTGGAGTGGGGTCACTCGTCTCCGGACTCTCATTTGTTGCAATTGATGGTTCGGTAGTTGGGGGTGGTAAAGACACCTTCAACAGGGGTTGGCTCGATTGGGGTCCCCACTATCCGATTTCATCGCCATTTCCTTATCGCTTCTTCCCAGTGAGTGGGGGAAGTGGTAGCAAGAAAGCAACATCGTGGTTTATTTGCTGAACCACTCCCATTGGATCGATTTCCCGTGTGTTTTGGAGGACTCTCCTGGTCCCTCCATCGTCTTGCTCGTGAAGGATTCTTGATTCATGCAATGCTTGCTGATCTGCAGCTTCTTGCGGGCAAAGAACATTCTCTGGTTCCTCGTCACTTTCGGAGAAGACATCAAGGAGAGGATGGAAGTGTTCGTGGTGCGGGAGATAGGCGAATACTTGCTTTCTCACGTGCTTGGCTTCTTCACTTGCTTTGCTCTCTCCTGTCCTTGTAGATTTGCAGGATGTCTAAGCGATTGTCCTCATCAAGTCTTTGGGAGCCGATAGATAGTCCGAGGAAATTTAGCGATTCTTCTTCTTCTATGAATTCGGGCCGTTGGAACTGTTCCCTTGACTTGCTCAACTTCCATTTTCTCCATTCACGCAGGCGATTTTGGATGTCGGGTAAGGTGGAGATAGGATCATTACATCACTATCGACCAATTTGGTTCTTTCGAGTTTATTTGTGTGAGCTACAACAGTTTGTGTCTTCGGGTTGCCTCTGCTTTTTGATCGCTTCAGCAGATTTGGCTGTTTCATCAACTACATCCGGAGACTCTACTTCTCCGATGAGTCTCCGGTGATTTGTGCTAGCTGAGTAACCGACTCATTTGGTTTCTCCTGTTCTGACTGCTTGACGAGTCTTCTTCGCGTCTCCTGGGTTGTACTGGGAATTTACGGTTGAGGCAGCGGCGTCCTTCCGAGTCTTGGCGGCGAGGGCCGGTGCTTGTGTTTGTTTCGAGGAGCCGCCGTCTAGGCTTGTCTCCTCCTTTTGACGATCGGAGAAGGTATTTGGGAGTCCTTCTCGATCGCCGCAGGGCAGTGACATTTCTTGGGGCGGGTGACATGGCCGCTGGGGCGGTGACTCTGCAGGGGGCGGGGAGCATGTTTGGTTTTCTTTGCTGCAGGGGCAGCGAGATTTCTTGGTACCGCAGCTGCGGGCGCTTTCTTCTTAGTTGGAGAGGGAAGTTTGTGTCTTCGGGGTCACCGATTCCCCTCACTGGTGTCGCTCTCTCTTGGCGTAAGCTCGACCCGAGCACCGAGAGAGGTTAGCTCAACATCCTCTTGTTAACATGGAATGCTTTCCCATGTCCGAGAGGGACTCCTTTCACCTCCAATAGTCGGCCAATCACTAGGCCATATCCCGGATCCTCCAAATGACCCATCTTCTTTGAAGGACTTGTTCCCACGCTTAAGCGATGTCTGCCGTAGATAAACTCAGCCCGGTTTATCTTCTTTTCTCGATGATTGCGGCCATCACAATCGCTTTGCCTTTGATAGTTGGTCAAAGTGCCAAATTTGATGTCGATACATTTGGCAACTATGTCCAACAATTTGTGATAATCCTCCTTTGCCATCTTTTGTTTTTGTGTATATAATTTTATCGCAAGGTCGGACTTGGCTATTTCTTTCCATCGTCGCCCAAGTTTACATCGCTTCCTTAATCTCGCTTGCTCTTCCTCACGGGTAGTGAGCAATATTCACCAAATCCTTGGCAGTGATAGTCACCGCTTCTCGTGAATGATGACTTGATTCCTTCATCGTGAATCTCGGCATTCACGTGAAGAATGCGACCTCCTCCACATAGGTCATGGATATTCGGCGTTAGAAACGGTTTCGATCCTGGCGTTTCCAACTTTCCGCGATTTTCTTCACCAGGGTGTCGTCGGACCTCGCTTCACCATTCCGTCGAAATCACGGTCGAACCAGGTGTGGATTTGTTTTCCCAACTTGGTAAAGTCATACGTTGGTGCCATTTCTCGAGAATAATTTCAAGAAAAATTTAAATTGATTTGAAGGTTGATAGGGTTTCGAGAGTATTTGCCTTTGCCTTTTGAGAGAAAGAGATTGAACAGTTTTTAGAAGTGTGAGAGAAAGCGGAGGCGAAAATGGTTTATGAAAGGGCGTCGCAGAGACGGTTTTGAATCGTGATCGAAATCAACGGCTTGGATTGCGCGCGACGATATTGAAGCGATTCATGTCTCAGTATTTAATGCGGCAAGATTTATATCCAATCATAGGCTTGGTGTGCGCTTTATGTCCGTACACATCATCATTATCCGACGTGTCTCTTAAAACATTCCCGCTAAGTCAAAACGATTTGCGTTTTTGTCACTTTGCTCATAAGTTATTCAACTTATCTCTTAGTCGATTAAACTCGCTTCTCACATTTCTCTTAGTGATTCAAACTATCACCGACTTGGTATAGTCGACTTTTCCGACATCTGGTGATTTCTTGGTGATTTTTTGTTTTGACTCTTTTTCACCTTCTTTCCTGTTCCATTTCTTTTCTTTGATTCTTCGTGTCTCGGCTTAGCTCAATTAGCCCCAATTCATGTTTGAGTTCTTCAAATCTTGACTCACATAATGGTTTTGTGAAGATGTCACTAGTTGTTTGTCGGTTGAGATATATTCCAAGATAATGTCCTTCTTTTCAACATGATCTCTTATGAAATGATATCGACATCTATATGTTTTGTTCTTGAGTGCAACACAGATTTTGAGTGATTGCAATTGCACTTGTGTTATCACACATGATTGGAATTTCTTTTTCTTCAACTTCATAGTCTCTGTTTGTTGTCTCATCCATAGGACTTGGCAACAACATTTGCCCCAGCCTATGTATTCTCTTTCATTTGTAGAGGTGGCTATTGAGTTTTGCTTCTTGCTAAACCAGGAAATTAGTTTGTTTCCAAGCATTTGACATGTGCACGAAGTGCTCTTCCCGTCCACTCGCATCCAAAGATAGTCGAGTCCGAATAGCCAATTAGTTTGAATCCACCATTTTGGATACCATAGGCCTCTTCTTGGCTTCCTTTCAAGTATCTCAATATTCTCTTATTCTTTGTCATATGACTCTCTTTTGGAGCAGATTGAAATCTTGCACATACTCCTACAAAGCAAAGGTGATGTACGGCCTGCTAGCTGTGAGATAGAGCAATGATCCAATAAGTGCTCGTGATCTTGTTTGATCTAGGAGGGCTTGCCATCTCGCATCCATGTCCATTTTGGTGATGTGTTCATTGGTATTTTTCTGAGAAGACTTCTCCTCCATACCAAATTTCTTCATTAAATCTCCTGGTGTATTTTGTTTGACTTATGAAGGTTCCATCCTTTTGTTTTTCACTTGAAGTCCGAGGAAGAATGTCGGCTCTCCCATCATGCTCATTTCAAATTTACTTTGCATGAGGTTTGAGAATTTTTCACACAACTCTTTGTTAGTGGATCCAAAGATGATGTCATCAACATATATTTGAACAAGCAAAGATACTCTTCTTGTCTTGAATTCGAAAAGTGTTCTATCTACTTTTCCTTTTGTGAATCCATTTTCGTTAGGAATTGTGACAGGGTATCATACCATGCTCTGGGTGCCTGTTTCAACCGTGCGGGGCTTTCTTGAGTTTGTATACCTTGTCTCCAAGAGTCTTACGCTCAAATCCTGGAGGTTGTTCAACATACACTTCTTCTTCCAATAAACCATTCGGAATGCACTCTTTACATCCATTTGATATACAATGAAATTCTTGTGGTGATAGGCAAGAAACATCCTTATAGCTTCCAATCTTGCTACAGGAGCAAATGTTTCATCAAAATCTATTCCTTCTTCTTGGCAATATCCTTTGGCTACCAATCTTGCTTTGTTTCTTACCACAGTAACCTTCCTCGTTCATCTTATTTTCAATACCCATTTGGTTCCAATAACATTTTGATGTATGGGTCTTTGTACTAATTCCCATACTTTATTTCTCTCAAACTCGATTCACTCTTCTTGCATAGCTTGAATCCAATGTGTGTCGTCCAATGCTTGTGACACATCTTTGGGCTCTATTTGCGAGATGAAGCATGTGAACATTCTTCTTGTTGGGTTCGGATCTTGTCTTGACACCTTCTCTTATATCTCCAATGACAAGTTCGTGGATGGTCTCTTAGCCATCTTACGTCAGGTTGAAGTAAGTTATTTGGATTGATCGACTTGCGGTTTGTGTTCTTTGTGGTCGGCCTCTCTCGTGATCACCTTGAGGTTCAGAATTTTTTCTTTTGAGATTGACTATCTCATCTTCTTCCTCAATTGATAATCCCCCGCCTACCAAAGATAGGGACTCTTCAGAAGGTTGGATGATTCGGTTTTTATCACCGACTCTTCAATGTCTTCTCCATTTACATTTGGCTCATCGAATACTACATGAATGGATTCTTCGTAACCATAGTTCTTTTGTTGAGTATTCAGAAGGCTTTGCTTTCATTGGGTATCCTAAGAAGATACCTCATCGCCTTTTTAGCATCAAAAGCCTTTAGGTTGTCTTTGCCATTGTTGTGGATGAAGCATTTACATCCAAATATCCTGAAATATGCAACATTTGGTTTTCTTCCGGTCCGGATCTCATAGGAGTCTTTGTCACCGCCTATTTATCATACATCCTGTTTTGGGTGTAGTGTCGTGTTGATTGCTTGACCCAAAATCTTTTTGGTAACCCTTCGGCTAACATGGTGCTTGCCGCTTCTTTGAGGGTTCTATTTCTTCTTTCGCAACTCCATTTCTGTTTGGGGTCCTGCTGCCGATGAGTTCATGACCAATACCATTCTCAATACAATCGAGTTATTATTCCATTGACAAACTCGGTTCCTGCAGTATGATCTTATTTTGATAATGGTTTGACTCTTCTCATTTTGAATCATCTTCATCACCATTTGTGGTAGTTCTTGTAGAGTTTTTTTTCTTCTTGCACATGAATATTGTCCATGTATATCTTGAGTAGTCATCTACTACCACCAAGGTGTATTTCTTTCCACTTATCTTTGTTTGGATCCACTAAAGCAAATAGATCCATATGAAGCAGATGCAATATTCTAGTTGAGGATGGGCATGTCTTTTCTTTGAACGACGATTTGATTTGTTTTCCCTTCTGACATGCGTCACATATACTCTCCTTCTTGTATACTGAGTCTGGAAGTCCTTCCACAAGATGACTTCTTGCAAGTTTGTTGATCGTTTTGAAATTCAGATGACTCAGCTTTTGTGCCCGACAACCAACTTGATTGTGCTTTCTTTTGCAAAAGAGTCTTTGGGTGTTGATTGACCAATCTACTACATACATATTTTTCTGTCTACATCCTTGCAGTACCACTTCATTTGATTCTATGTCTTTGATTTGGCATATGCCCATGTTGAATCCAACATTGTAGCCCTTGTCACAGAGTTGACTGATGCTTAGTAAATTGAAGTTTAGTCCTTCAACATATGCAACATCTGTGATTTCTAATCCATTCCTCTTGATGGATCCAATGCCTCTTATTTCACCAGGAGCTTCATTTCCTCCAAATATGACTTTGGCTCCTTTGACTTCCTTGAATTTTGACAGATTTCTCTTATTTCCTGTCATATGTCTGGAACAGCCACTATCCATGTACCAGGTTCCTTGGCACTCAGTTGTTCCTTGAACCTGCAATCAAGGAAATTAAGTTTTAGGTACCCATACTTGTCTGGGTCCTGAGGGGTTAGAATTGTAAGATGATCCAACCAACCTATAGCCAAATGATTTGACTCTAAGAGGTTGCCATCTATCAGTGCCATAATCATAATTAATCCTGGCAAATTGCTTGGGAATTCTAGGTTCATACATCTGTCTCTTTTGTCTGTATGCCTGCGTGTATGTTTTAGCAATTGCCTTTCTTGGGTAATTGTGGTGTCTTTGAGTGTAGTGCCTAGGTGCATATGTGTGCTGATGAAAGCTCTTATGCTTTTGGAATGGCCTTTGTTGAGTTCTAGGCCTTTGCCATTTGGGCTTGTATTCCATAAGTCTAGGCTGATAGTTCACATTATTCCAGTCAGCTTGGCTTGGATATTTTCTACCATTCCCATCATATGTATTTCTTTTATGGGTTTTCTGGAATTTTTGGTAGCTCTGCTTCTTCTTTACAGAGTATTTTCTGTTTGGAGTCCGCTGAGGGACTCGGCTGAATCTCTTCTCAGCTGTCCTTTCAGCACTCTCAACTGGCTGTTTTCCTTTTCCTTTGTAACCAAGGCCAGTTTGCTTAGTATTGTGCTTTGGATTGAAAGTGTGTGCAACATTTAGAGTTTTGGGTTTTTCAGACTCTTCATGACTTGAAGATCCTTTTTCCAAAATTACTCTTGAGGTTTGACATGGCACAAAGGAATTAAATCCTAAGCCTGTCTTGTCTCCACATTCTCTTTGACTCATAATAAGATCGTCCAATGATTTAGATGCCTTAGTGAATGAGGCAATAACATTTTTGAGGTCATTCTCCTCTTTTCTATAGCAGCAATTTCGCTTATTAATTTAAAGATTTTCAGCCTTTTAAACTTTTATTCTCATCACTATTTGACTTGTACTCGGCTCCTTAGTCAACTTTGAGTTTTGACTTTTGAGTAGGCTGTTTTCCTCATTCAATAGTGTGTGAGGTTTTAATGTGCTCAAAATCTTTCATCATTTTGCCTAATGAATCATAAAGATGGTGGGTGATGAAGTGTGTGTGTCACGGTCACTATCACTAGTGTACGAGCTTGTTGAGTTAGATTGTACCTCATCTTCTTGATCTTGTTCTTTGGCCATTGCGGATCAAGGCTTCTTCTTCGTGAGTCACTTGAGTAGTCGGCCACCGCTCTCTCGAGTCGTTGTCTCTCTTGACTTAGGCTGTCTCAATGCCATCTCTGCGACCATCATTGCCTTTTTTTCTCTTGTCTTCTTTCTCTCGAAGACCTTTCTTTCTTCTTCGTTTTATGTACTTGTTGACTACAGGATATGAGCAAATCAATGGCATAGTGACACAGTTGTCTACAATTCCAACATAGATATTC
Source organism: Rehmannia glutinosa (assembly GCA_016081115.2). NCBI lineage: Eukaryota > Viridiplantae > Streptophyta > Magnoliopsida > Lamiales > Orobanchaceae > Rehmannia > Rehmannia glutinosa. The sequence continues at coordinate 16,902,993 of CM071934.1, forward strand.
AGCCTTTTGATCATTTCTTTTTCTATTCTTGAGTTGTCACTTTGATACTCAACTTGTTGATGATCTGTTCTCTTGGTTGGCCTATCATCCCTTGATTTGGAGGAGCCGAGTGTCTTCCCGAGGATTCACCCTTTCTCTCTTGTAGTTCTTGTTAAAGAACTTGTTAAATCTTTTAACCATCGGGCTATTTCTTCCGGGTCAATTGCCTCTTTGACTTGACTCTCCTTCCATCTTTGACAATTAGAGCAAATTGTTTTGGGTACAAATTGTCTCTTCCTCGGTCTTTCCTTCTCACTCAAACTCGTAGGCTTTGAGGTCCGAGAATAACTCATGATTGGATGTCTTTGATAGGTCCATGGAGTGTCTCAATGCCATGACCTTCATTTCCCATTCATTTGGAAGACTTTTAGGATCTTCATACACATTTCCTTTCGTGTATATTCCTTTCCAAGTGTAGATGACGGCTCATTTGTGATTTCAGAACCGAGCATCCGGTTGATCAGGGTTTTCTCCCGAGGTCATTTTAAAGTTCTCAAATTTTTTGTACAATGCGGCCACGATAGTTTGTTTTCTTTGATTTGCTCCGAGCCTTCGCAAATCAATGTCGATTTTTGTCCCATTTCCTTAGCCGTTTTGCAAGATTTCACTTTATTGAACATGGCTTTGTCCAAGGTTTTGTAAAGAATGTCCTTGGCTACATTGTCAGGTTGTATCTTTTTGTCATCATTTGTCCACTCGTTCTTGGTTTTTCAACCATGACAGGTCCTGGTGTCGATCTTTGATCTTCCCTTCAGTGCAATCTCTTGAAATGCCGTGTGTTCACCTTTAATATTTGCAGAGGCCCATCTTCTATCACTATCCACATCTCATCATGTAATCTTTGATAGATGAGCCTCGCATACGAATTTTCCAATCATCAAATTCTTCAATAGTGAACATAGGAATGCGTGTTAGATTTGCTTCCATGATAATAACTTTTAATGATAGAAAAGAGTTTTGAAAGTTTAAGTACTAAAGCGGACTTTTGAAAAGTTTGGAGATCTAGTTCAAGAATAACCATGCGGAGGGTTCAATGAACCAACCTGGCTCGATACCACTTGTAGGTCCCAAGGGGTGTAAGTGTAAGGTTTAGAAGGGGGTTGAATAAACCTTACCAAATTTTCGATTTAGTCCTTTTAAATCTACGAGTTCTACATTTTGTGTCCTTGATGGACAAATCGAATTAGTCACTTTCGTAGAGAGTTAATCTCTCCAATTTCACTCACCGAGCCATTAATAGAGTAACTCAACCGTTGGCTATAATTTGACTCAACCGTGGTTTTGTTTTCAGCCGGAAGACTTAACACCCTTAAGTTTGATTAAGCAAGTTTTTCTGACTTGATTTAGTACTTATAAATTATCAAATGGATAGCAAATTTATCAGCAGATATGAGCAATTAAAAGTGCAGAAATTTAAATCTTTAAATGTAAATGACACAGTAAAGTTTTTATAGAGGTTCAAGATGGGGTAATTCTTCTACTCCTCTCTTCTCCAACTCTGGAGGAATCCACTAAGTAATGATCGGTTTACAAAGTGGTAACAGTCCAGATACAAGTCTTGATCACAACACACCAACTTGATCCTTTGGGACTCACCGAGAGACGCCTTGATCACTGTTGGCTTCTCGTACGACTCGAAGCTTCTTCACAGCAGGCAGCTGCCATTGCTACTACAGCTCACTTGCTTAAGCACTTTGGATTTGATCACGAAGCCCTCCAAGAGCTTAAGACTTGGTTCACCTCCTTGAACCTTTCTACAATCCTTCTGGAATGTAGACCCCTTGTTTTCAAAGGTTTCTCTTCATCGGTTGAAGTTCTCTTTCCTTCACGGGTAAGTGTTGGATTGATGTACTTGAAATGTAGGCTTGAGGATTGAGAATATTTCAGTTTTGATAAGCTTGTATATCTTCACGTGTGTGTCATTCATATATTTTTCTCAAACAAATTCCTCGCCTTTTATAGTGAACTTTCAAAAATTTGCCCGTTGAAGAGATAGGCTCATTTTTCAAAGTCACTTTGCGATCGTTGGCTTGCGTTCTTGGAATTGCCATTTCCTCGTATGAATTGTTTTATCACCTTTTCGTAGTTCGACACGGTGTAGTACTTCCCATTGGTTCATTCCTTTGCACGCTTCTCGGGGTCGAGCACTCCAAGAAAGGTGGTATGGAGATATTACTTGTTTAAGTAAATCTCTTGGTTTTCGGCAACGGTTCTTTTTTACGATTATCTCGACTTGACCGCATTTCCTTGCTTTCCCAGGTGACTTAGAGTCACTTCCAATCATTGGATGACTCTTCTGTCACTTCATCTTGAGACTTTGGCTTCTTGAGTTGACTTTGATGTTCCACTCACCGCATCTCACCGCTTCTTCAATCGAGTTCATGTCCGCTTTTCTTTCTTGTACTCATTTTGTCTCTCACAGAGAGTTTTCCTTCAAGCCTTCAGTTGTCTTCTTGCATGTTGGGCGTGGTGACTTAACTCGGCTTGGCGGCTCTAATTGTTCAATACATTTCTGAAGAATTGGGGTGCCAACTTTCTATTCTAAGTTTTACATGGCATTCATCAAAATCTAAACAATAAAATTCCTAACATAGATTAAAATATCATAATAAATATTTAATATTTCTTCTAGCATATTTTTATCAGAAAAAATATCGTCGATTTAACCTTGAAAACGGTTGATGATACTTGGTTTGTTCCACGATTTTTTATACCTAAGAGTCGGACCGGAGCCGCGTACACAATTCTCGATTCCATTTGGCCACCCCTAGCATAAAATCTCTTGCAACCCATATACTACTAACACATCTAGTATACACATTATATTGCAACCTATAATCGGCAAAATTATTGTCCGAATCAAATTCACTAGCTAGATAGTCATTAATTAAGCGACTAGTGTTACATTGGGAGTATTTGCAATAACTTCAACTTTTAGAAGAAACAATTTATTATATTAGAAGCAAATAGTTGAAAATTAAATAGAAGTTTATAATCTTACATTTGAAAATAGAATTAGGAGTTGAGAGTATTTGGTAAAAAATTAGAAAATATTTATTTAATTGTAAAAGTCAAACCAGAAGCAGAAGTAAAAATCTAAAGCATCTCTCGCCCTAGTTTTAGATTCTGATTAGATGAAACATAATCAAAAATAAAAGTTGACATTTGCAAACACTACAAAGCGTGATTTTTTTCCAGCCAAAAATTAAGAAGTGTTTTTATAGATAGTGTAGATACTCCCATTGTAATTCAAACATCATTTAATTAACTTGGGTTCTACTTTTTCTTTTTATAATGAAAAGGGAGTTATACGATGCATGAATAATTCGAAATATAGTCAAAGTCATGTATTTCTCGATATGTGTAATATTACCAAAAACCTAAGTACAACTTTAAAACAATTGAGTACAGATGAATGTGATTAGCAAGGACAATGCAGATCTGGTGTGAAAATTCTTGGCACATGGGTTTTGAATTACGATTACAGTTAATGGTATGAATTAGTCAAAAAGCCGACCCCAAATCAGGCCCCAAGTTTGTGCTAATGGACACCCTTTCACATGCTTAAGATTCACAATCACCTTGGGATGATGTTTTAGACACTTATTCTTTTAATGTGGCTGTCAAACAAAGTTTTTTTTATTTTAATTTTATCACATTACAACGTAATAAGTGAAAATTTCAATTACCTACCAAAGTATGAAAGAATTTGACCGAAAATATCTCATGAATAATATCGACCTAACACCCTCCCAAATAATCCTAGTCGTCTTCTCCTTTTTCAATTTTAGTCTTATTTTATGAATAAGTTTGTCCCAATATAAGTGGACTTTTGTTCAGAAGATTCGCAGACGAGTTATTTGTTGTATATATTTACATATATAATATATAGATCTCACATCGTCTTTTGTCTTTTTTATTAAGTCCATATTGATTGCATCACTTTTGTGAGACACTCACATTTATTCTTTGTCCCACATTGATTGTGTATCGAGTTTGAAGCTCAACTTGGTGTATAAAAGAGTATGAGTTTGATAAGTCCTACCAAGCTTTGGAGCATCCTCATTATTATGGAGAAGTACCAAGGGCTTCTAGTTTTAAATTTTGTGTATATATATATATTATATATATATAAATATATATATAAGAAAGAAAGAAAGAAATATATAAATAAAAATAGAAAAGAGAGGGCGGGTCCGACCCGTAGTTTAAAAAGTTTAAAGTTTAAAATGAAGGTGTGTAGGGAGACAACTTGGAGGCGAGTCTCGAAAATCTTTAAATAGAGTTCCGATCTCTGAGTAGAAGAGTAACGAAAATAATCATCCTCTTTCCCGAGTTTTCTTTCTTCTAACTTTCAGGTTTAAATATTTTACAACTTCTCGATTCTTGCTCTTAAAAATTAGAAGTGTAATCTTAGAATTTTAGAGATTAAAACTTTGTATCCCGGAGGTTAATTCCTTGAGACCTTTTACACCGAGAGAGGAGGAATTAATACCTTAAAGACAACATCTTCAAAGGTGTGCCTATTTCAGATTTCATTACCCAAATTTTCATATAACATTATTACCGGATGATTCACTACAAGAAAATTCAGTTCCGACATAAATGATTTTGTCACTAAATTTTACAATTATCTATAGAATGCCTACAAAATAAAAATATCATTTTCCCAAATTATACCAACAAATTACAGAACAGATTACAGGTGATTTTTTAGGTATTTACCTAATTTTAGATTCTCAGAGGTAAATATATTACCTACAATGGTTTTACCTACAATGATTTTACCTACACTTTATAATTTTCTTAACATTTACCTATAGATTTTTCTCAGAGGTAAACTTATTTTTCTTGTAGTGATTCATGATGTGTCGAGCTCAATTTCATCGTACATTATTGTTCAGATGTTGTCGTTGCAATTTATGTTTTTATGGATCAATTAAATCGACAAAAAAATCCATTTTGATGGTAAAAAGGAATATATCTCATCAATGGTTCGTCCCTAACTATTTTTAGCACTTATCGGTTGTCTAAGAATGAATCAATAAAGAATTCCAAAGATAATTTATTACGGCTTTGGACACAACTCGCCCAATATTCCCAAAACAATTATACTTATTTACATTCAGGGCTTTTTCCGATTTTTTATGCTCCTTATTTTTTGGATATTTTTACGTTGCCGCCAATTTCTTCGGATTTTTTACGTTGTTGTTTTATGATTGTTCCAAACATGTTTTATCTAATAAAAATTAAGTGAAAAAAATAATTTTGTCTCTCATTAAATAATCATGTTTCTTAGTTGCGGTGGTCGTGTCAGTTGAAACAATTGAGGCACCAATGCCGTGCCTCAAACTCGGGGCCTCTAATTTCACCCATAATATATATATATATATATATATATATATAGGGGATGAAGTGAGACCACGCCTCTAGGTGAGACACAATGACTAATTTCAACCATCCCCCACTATTAATCAACGGGTATGATTTAATGGATAAAAATATATTAAAAATATTAATTTAATCAATATAAGGATAGAGGTAAAATAACATAACAAGTGTAGTTACAAAAATGGAATCAAATCTTTTTCTCTCATACATCTCAATATCTCAAATATCACGTCTCTATCTCTCTCTCTCATTCCTCCATTAAAGCAAATAAAAAAAAAACCGTGGAAGAACTCGAAAATTACGTAAGAAAAAAACAAGAAAATGGTGTAATATTACGGAGAAATAACGAATGCTGAGTTCGAAAACTAAATATGCAACAAAACTCAACTAAATATGCATTATTGGAAAACTATCTATAACGTAAAAAAACTAATATGTAGTACAAAGATATCCAATTATGCAAGACATCATAAACTATGCAACAAAATCAACTAATTATGTATTATCTATAAATTATCTATGCATTGTGGAATAACTAAATATGCAAAGACATTATGTAACATCTCATTTTTATAATTTCCAAAAGCAACATCCCATTTTTATAACTAAATGTACATTATATTGAACTTATTTATGCAGTTGTAGTATAACTACATATGCGAGACGTTATATTCAATTATGTCTTGTTTTCGTAAAATAGTGCCAACAAAATAACTAAATATGCATTGTTTGATGTCTAATTATGCAAAGAAAAGAACTTAACTATGTCAGAAAAATAAAAATATTTGGAAAGAAAACATGTTCTTTAAAATCCGCCACAAAATCCGGCAAAGGTCTATTTCATTCATAAACTACCGGGACCACTAATTTGAATTACAAAATTACAATCTTACCCTTAAAATCAAAATTAGAAAAATAATTAAAAATCAATTAATCACATCCCTTTATTTTTAAGATCAATGGGTAAGATGAGTCCACAATGTCTCACCTAGAGGGTGGTCTCATTTGAACCAAATCCTATATATATATATATATATATATATATATATATATATATATATTGTATATTTAATATTTACACTTGTGCAATCCTTAAGATAGATTAAATGAATTGAGTATATTAATCAATTGAAAGTAGTTTGTTAGAACATCTTGAAAGTATACAATATTAGTAATGAGTTTGCATCTCAAAAGGCAAAAAAGAAAACTCTAAATATTTTAAAATAATATTATTTCTCTTATTTGTGCCCCTTATAAAATCTTGCCGTGCCTTGATTTATCGACACTGGGTCCCCGCTTAGTTGTTTCCATGTTTCAAACATATTGTTTCCATATTTTCTATGTTTCCATGTTAATTTAAGAAAATTAATAAAAAGAGTACAAAAAGTAATGTGAGCGTAAATATTGTTTTTTTTTTTCTTCCAAAAGTAGAGTTATTTTTCCGCACTTTCTTTATTATTTTCAACAAGAAATTTGACCGAGATTCGCGTTCACCAAACTATTGACTAAAGCTAAACTGTGGGCTGCAATGGGCTTTTACTTGTTCATCCGACGTGATCCAATAATGGTTGGTTTTCAAGGCATAAAGAGGATACTTTTGACCTCACATTGCCGCGTATTTAAATTTGATATTGTACAACTTGTTACGATTTTAGGCTTTTAAATCTAGATCGTCCTAAATTTAGATATGACTAGTATTCCACTGCGTCTAATGCTTAGGAATATATATTAAATATATAATTTCAATTTTAAGAGATTCTTTTAGTACAATGAGAGGATACTGAGAGAACACACACTAATATCGAAACATATCGAACTTGTTTGATTGTTCTAATAACACAGTTTCTACCATCAAACACAATGTTGATTCCCTAATTTGTAGGGGGTATCAATTTGGGTTGGTCCGAGTTCGCGGGTTGGGGTTGAATCGCCAAACCTGGACTCCAACCCTTAATTATTCATGTTAGAACCTTGAACTCAAACCCGACCTATTTATTTCATCACAGTAATCCGTGACAACCCGTTTAACCCGTAAATAAAATTATTTTTATTTATATTTAATAATTTCAACTAAATAAATTTATTTTTTTGAGAATCAATCACTATAACACACTATTCAATAAATAAAAAAAATCATAATTCACAACATTAAAAAGGTAGTAACATAATTACATAAATAATATAACATACTTATCATATTTTGTGGGTAAATACAAAATAAATAACAACATACATAATTAAGGAGATTTTAGAATTTAAGTTTTAAGAACATATCTTGAATTTTGCTTTTTCTTATGATTAAAACATTTACTTAATTTTTGTAAAATTCACAAATAAGTTAGGGCGGGTTAAATGGGTCATTTGCATGTTGATCCCGGATCAACCTGTTAATTGATTGGGTTATTCAGGTTAACCGATTTGACATGGACTCATACCCAATGCCTAAGGTTTGCGTGTCGGTCCGAAATTGACACCCTATTCAAAGGATATATAAATATTTAAAATGTAAAAGTACATAAACTAAATTTAAAAAAAAAAAGAATAATAAATCATAAGGCCAATACAAAAAGATTATTAGAGAATTTAAAATTTTCATTTTGAAATAAAATACAAATTTAATAAGACAACCACAACATTAAATTGCGCATACTAATTGAAGACATACACTATAATGCGTTTTTATTTATACAAAGTAGCATATAACTAATTGCACTGATCATTGTTCATTTCTTATAAACTGAATATATATTTAGTTATTTAGAGTTTGAGTTTAAAAACTGAACATTTCTAAAAAAAAAATGTACAACTAATAAAAGTATGAAAATATAAGAAATGCTTTATTGTTTACATTTGAGTTATTGTTTACTTTTCGTACAAATGTTTTTCTTATTCTAAATGACATTAATGGTAGTGTTAGGATAATCTAGCTAATCGTTTGGTAGATTAAAAATCGTAGAGATAATTGTGTCACTGTAAATGGAGACAATCCCATTGATAATAATTATTTGTAATTTATAATAATGGATTAACTGTAAAATTTAAATAAAATATAACATAACATATTATAAATCTATAAGAGTTAAATATACATGTATATTCAAATGCAAAAATATTATACCATTGGTAGATAATTCTAAAAGAGATAGGGAAGTTGCAAAATTGATCCAATATCTATAGGGGTGTTGCAAAATTAGTCAGAACTTTTAAAATGTACAATTTTAGTCATGTGTCAATTTTACCTCTCAGCAAAAATAACAATTTTAATAATTTAATTTTAGGTTTTGACAATTTTAGTCTTTTTTTTTTAATTGTGGTAATGTCAATTCTACTATTAAAAATAACCAATTTTGCATGTTTAAACGCGTTTTTGTATTTGATAATTAAAACATAATATATTAAACTGTACGCAAATTTTGATATGGATTCAAAAATTTAAAATGATTCAATCATTAGGCAATTTATAGTATAAATAGCAAATAAATTCTACTCAATTAAATAAAATATAGGTTGTGATTTTAAACTTGATCATTTTGTCTCTCAAGTGGGTATTTTGAAATAATTAAAAATTTGAAATAACCCTTAGGACCAAATTTCTTACCAACTTAAAATTTACATAATCATAATTGCAAAAATCAAAAAATTAACGAAACAAAATTGCAAAAAAGTCAAAACATACATAATTAAAATCACAACTTCCAAATTTATACAGATTAATATCGCAAACATATAGATATAGGACTAATTTTGCATTTTCTCAAGGAAAACATGCATGATAGTTATATTGCAAATTAATAACGGTTGTTGGATGAATGGTCAGAATTTGGATTGTGTTGACCAAGCAAACAAATACTGCTGAATTTTCCTATTTGCTGGACCAACATTTGTGAAAATCAGCCCAAAAATGACCAAACCTAAACACACAAAAGAAATTGTGAAAAAATAAAGCTTAGTTACACAGCATAGGTAAAAAAAAACACAACCTATCTAAACATCTAAACACAAGTTTCATATCCTCTTCATTCTGATGTGTGCCGCTAATATATCAACAAAACTTTCTTCTGAAATTCCACAAACATTCAACAACACATGAACACGAACCCAGGTATGCCTTATCCGATTTCTTGAGATTTCTTCATTTCTTGTTCACAAACAGACCAGATTCCAAATTATTTCAAAAGAATAATCTCGATTTTCATTTAATACCTTCAAATTTCTATAGATAATTATCATTATACTATTTTTAATAAATCCGTGGAAAATAGAGAAATATTTTCATTTCGTTGGAAATATGAGTAGCATCAAATATATAATACATAGATTTTTTTATTTTTGGGTGATATCTTCCATAATAAAGTTTATTTCCTTTAAAATCTTCTATTTTGTGAAACCCAGATCTATTTTTTTTTAAAATATAATCTGGTGTATCTACAATTTAGAGGTTTTTAGGAAATTAAATGCCTCTAGGATGGCTGAAATTAACCCCAAGTATTCTAGATGGCTGAAATAATCCTCATTTTGAGCACAAACTTCCTCCTTCTGTTTAGTGGTAATATTCTCTTCCTTTTAAGAGTCATTCAGAGTCAAAGCCATTCTACGATAATCAGGGTGAATAGATTATCTCCATCTTTTCGATTTACTGCTCTTTTTCAAACAAAATGAAGACAATAATAAAGGTGCGGAATGTAAAACAACACGCCGATTTAAAGATATATCCGTAGACATGGCACAAATCAACCAAGTCTTAAAGAGTTAACTGGAGCACAAGTTTATAAGAATCAAGGTAAAAACACTTCAAATCACGCCCTGAGGTGGGTGTACTCTCTCACTCAGAATGATAGGGAACGTATATTCGCTCAAGTCATATCAATGTTGATGAATTCCATATGCTTGCAACCTGCCTGATACATCTCCGCCACCGTTTTATCACGATTCACAAATCATAAGGACTTTATTTCGAAAGGTTGTAATGGAGGCTCTGTGGTTAAGGTAGGGAAATATGGATAAAGTGATTTCATTTCTAGCAGTATAGATTGGAAAACACCCTTTTTTCTAACCTTTTTTTCACTCGACTATGTTCTTCCAATCATCTTATATCCTTTTCACTTTTCTTTCTCCTTCTTTTTATACACATTATTCCCTGCCCATCACATTATTCCTGTGTGCTATCAAAAATCGGTGATAGGCTCAAATTGGCTAGGGGAAATCAAATATCATAGGTAGGCAAAAGGCTTCAGACGCTTGAACAAAGATGGCCTAAAAATCATTTTTATGAATGATCTGACATGTGACTTTGATTGGATAAAAACCATAATGATTTAAAATTCAAATCAAACATGAATGACATTTCAATCACAAACGACCGCATATTATGAAAAAGCGTTAAAAAGCTCCCAGCTTTGTACGCATAATTCAAAGTATGTTCACCAAGATTCATAATCACATGCCACATAAACCATTTTCAACCCGATCAACTCACACTCAACATCTACTTCAAAACAACAAAATCAATTCGCAAATGCACGAGTTAAGATCTCAATCAAAACTGACAATCATACAAAAGCGGTGTTCAACCACTCCCAAAATCTAGAAAAGCAATAAACGCTAAAACGATAAACGTGATAAAAACCATAAAAAACAATTTAAAACATCTAATGTAATGCAACCTATATGCTCTATATGCAACTAAATGAATGCAAACGCCACACCCATCAAAAATATACTACCTCTCCCCCAAACTTGAATGAAATTATGTTAAATACGAAGAAGGTAGAATTTCAATGAAAATTGGAAAGGATCAATCATCGCGGGAGGTGGCGGCGTAGTGGCCCTGGAGATATAAAGCAAGTTTTAGTAATGCATCGCATATCTCGAGCTCCAACTTTCGTGTGCTTGGTTCCACTCTCGCATACGTACCTTTGATCTTCGACTTTGGTAAGCATGAAAATCACTCCTATCTTGCCGCAAACTTTCCTCCAACAATGCATGTAACTCCGCTACATCATATCGGCCTCACGCCCGCCTCAAGTGAGCCGAATACATCATCTCGCATCCGCGGGCTCCTTCCCCGACGTAAATCCTTCTCCTCAGCTGTTTAGAAGCCTCACTCAAACCTCGCTCCCATCGCTCCCATCACTCTTGCGCCTCCATGACTGTTATCGCATTGGGTAACCCGGCTACTCCTTCTAAAATCTCTTTCGTCCGCTTAAACCTTGCGCATGACTGAGTATGCTCCTCGAGTACATAAGCGAGTTGATTTGTTATCGCATTATCAGTGCTGTGGAGCTTGCGGGTTAGGAAGAGGAAACGAAGACCAGGCTTTTTATCAAAAAATGAATATTCTCCTCATTCTGATGATCTTCGCGGTGAAGTGGCGCCTATGTTAATGTTTCCTACGCTCCGCCATCGGTTCCATACGAAAGTCAACCCCAAAATGTTTGTCAATTCAGTTATCATTCCCCAATTAATATTTTCCTCATCTTTGTTGTCATAAGACAGCGTATGTTCCGCGAAGTATGCCGCTTATTTATAAAGTGCGATTGAGCATACACGAAGTAAGTATAGCTCGGGCCAGATACCCCGTTGTTATCTTAACACAGAATGGGCAGCATTAATGTATCGGACGGGTTGGGGTTGCGGGTTGAGGAGCGTTTGGAAGAGGAGGCCTCTGGTTTGCGAGGGCACCAACAATGTGTCCTTAAAGCACGCGAAAGTCGTAATTTAAATCGTTTAAGTAGACAAGTCCGTCGTGCTCCTGCGTAACTCGATTCGATTGACAATAGCAGCGCTTTCTCCATTCGTTGCCCAACTTGAAATGGATTTTTGTGCTCATTAAGTGGGTCGTGTTTGGTAACTCGAATAGTGTTTAAGAAACTCCCAGAAACAGTGTCTTGTAGGTTGCCACCGCCCCATTGATGTGAATGTGGTTCCATTAACTCGATCGAACATTTGCCACACCTCATAAGTGTATCCCAAGAGCTCAAGCACATTCATCGCTTCGGTGTAGTGTATGTGCAAATGAACGAGGATAGTTTGTTCCACCTATCCAAAGTATGTCATTCTCACATACAGCCCATGCTTCCGAGGATGTCCGGTGGTGGCGCCGAGCGGCTGCCAGCGGCCCCAACCTCGTCTCACTCGGTTCTTAAGTAGTTCATCCATGTTTTCAAATTAGATCCGAGCAAAACAATCGTGAGAATCCATATCGCTTAAGTAAAAACAAACAATGAATGAATCAACAATTCTTAATTAGAAGATAGTAGTTCATCTCAACAATTCATCCATAATCAAGCTTTCAACTCATACCAATATAATTGCCGAATCCTAAAGCCCTTAACTTCCTAAACAATTTGCACAAGTATAATCCATCCAGCCAATCAACTAAATTCATCACAATTCAACAACCCACAAGGTGTTCGATAAAGTCCATAGAAAAATTTCAATTAAAATCATGGCTAAAGTATCACTAAGCATTATATATCAACCCTATCCATATTTCTCAAGAAATTTGATATAAAATTTTTTTTAATTCATACCTTAAATTCCGAGAATTAGAAGAGAGAGTTGGATTTTCTTTGAAACTTAGTCTTAACTACCCCAAAAAATCCTTGCTTCCAAGCAAATTCACAAGTGTAATTCGTATTTAGTAGTAGTGTGGGGGTGAGTAGTGGTGATATCTGATGAAATTTATGAAAACAATTTGGAGGATTGTCTCATTTGTTTGTCGGGCACTTTGAGAGAGAGGGGAAGTTTGTGAAGAAAATAAGCCCCCCGCAACCTGCTTTTAAGCCACTCAGTGACGTGCATGGGCGTGCTCATTATCTCTGAGACGGAAATCTTTAGTAGGGGTCAAGGTTAGGCCCGGAATCTGGCGCACGTGGGCGTGGCTAAACGTAGTGGCGTCTTTAGTAGTCTGAGCCAGACATTTTGAAAGGCACGCGGGTTGCCGTCTTGGTCCGAACTCTCAGGTTGAGTTTTATTTTTTTAAGGAAACATACTTAACTTTATAAAAGCAATTAAATCCTAACTTAGAAAAGGGAAAGGAAACAAATTAAACATGAGAAGAAATAAAACAACAAAACCCGTTGGGTTTGCATCCCAACAAGCGCTAAATTTAACGCTACATAAATTTCGACGCTGCTTAGTTGATCACGCAGCTCTAGTGAATGCGAGGCGTGTCACCTCCTCCTTTTGCTCCAAACTGGCAGGCAGTAATGCTTGATTCCTCGGCTATTCACATGAATGTCTCCCCATCAGCTCAATAGCTCTACTATTCCTGAGGATTTAACAACTTTCTTTATCACAAACGACGGCCCACCATCACTTCTTGCTTTCCGGAAAGAGTTTAAGACGCGAGTTAAAAACAAAAGGACTTGTTCATCCGAAAACTTTCTCTTATCATTCGATCGTGCCATCGTTTGGCCTTTGTCATAAGTCGAATTTTCAAACCCATCCGGGAACTCCTCCATCTCATTTAGGTCAAGAGCCTCTTTTCACATTTTGCTTGGAAGTCAAATTTGCTTTCCCCAAAAACGCCTTACGCCTCAATTCGATGGGCAAAGTGACGATTTCCCTTAATCTGGCGGATACGGTGATGTGCCCGGCGGTGTCTTCAGATCTTGTCGATATGCCCATAGTACATCATCTAGCTTCATGGCCCAATCTCTGCGACATTTATGTTTACCGTTTTCTAAAATGCTTAATCGCCGCATTGGCTACCTGCCCGCTTCTTGCGATGGTATCACGCCATCCCAGGCTTAACATCTCATTATGATAGTCCGTGATAGATGTCGTATTGGATAAATTTTGCTTTTTGATTTCTCCCATGACGGGGCATGACATATTTGTATGGCAATCTTTGATTATTCGATTAAGGGTAGGGGATCACGCCAATCCCCCCACCCCAGGGTGTTATTTTGAAAAGAAAAAAAAAATAAAAGTATTTACAAGTAGAGTGCTTCATTAATTTATTCAAGTGTGACCTCATTACTAATCAAAGCTCTCGGGGTTCCAAACCGAGGAATATATTTTTCTTTTAGAAATTTGAGCCTTCACAAGATCATTGGTGGGCAGGAAATAGCTTAACCATCGAGATACATATTCCAGCAAGCAGTAATGGCTGGATAACCTGAAATGAAGATGGGAAGGGGCCCATGAAGTTCCATCCCCACATCAAGAGTTCAAATTTCCCATCACATTGGTCATTGGCATCTCGCGTCGCCTCGAGATGTTTCCCATCCATTGCACCTATCACAGCTTTGAATTAATAGATAGCAATCGTTAGATAATGTAGACATTATAATCCACTTTGTAAAAAAAAAAAGCCGTAGTCTTGCGCAGAACCAAACATCTCCGGAAGGTAAGAATGCATTCTTTGTATAATCTCTTCTCCCAATCTTCGAGGTGCCACATCACGTGGGAATGATGGTGGTCGTGGCGCACCTCTTAAGGAAGTGGGATCGCCCCACATGTAAAACTCGCATCATGGATGAATCTCTTCTTTTTCGATAAGATGATAACCGGAGGCAAAACCACCCAGAACAAATAATTAACAAAATCGGCATACTACGGAATTTACCAGAAAGAATGTGGTTGCTCTTCCATCTAGAATTCCTCCTTAATTGCCTCTCCGTGGATTTCTTTCTCCTCCTTTCGATACATTCTACTGGACAAGTGATCGGCTACATTCTCGCAGCTCTTCTATCCCGAATCTCACATCGGTTCTTGTAGCAAGAGGATCCACCGAATTAGTCTGGTTTGGCATCCTTTTTTATCAAATAGATATTTAATCGTCACATATTCGTGGACTATCGCCTTAGCATAATCAAGTAAGAGTTAAACTGTCGCACGTAAACACGATAGCCAGGATCTCCTTCTCGTGCCGCGGCATGGGGCTTTGGCTGGCACTATCTAAAGTTCACAGCCAGATAAGAGATGGGCTCAACATCTGCTTCTTTTCTCGACCCAAAATGCAATCGCAAAGTCGCTGCATCACATATTAGTTCAAGTGGTCGACTTCAATCCTAACTACTAGAATCTGGTTGCCACCAAAGCCTCTTCGCACTTCAAACGCTCGTAAACAATCATCGGAAAAATTGAAAGCGATCTTTCTATTAAATCGACTTAAAGGTTTAGTGATTTTAGAAAAGCCATGATAAACCTTCAGAGAACTGGCTGCGTCCCAAGAAACTTCGAATGGCTTCTTTCGCTGCTGAGGCGGAGCTTATTGCCACAACTCTTCGCCGGACAATCTCCAAATCCGCAGAAGAAACCCGTGGCCTAAACAATGCTATCTCTACCATGAAATTATTAATTTTTCCTAATTTAAAAACAAGTTAGTCTCTCACATCTAAAACTAGGAGAAAGGTTATCCAAGCAATGATCATATGAATCTCCAAACACAATAAAAGTCATCCATGAAACCTTAATATTTTCTCAATGAAATCATGGAATATACCACTACGCATCTTGAAAAGTACGTGTGTGTTACAAAGCCTGAATTTGCATCCTGCGAAAATGCAAATGTACCATAGGAATGTGGTGCCGCTTCTTTCGGTTCCGGCAATCATGATTTGATTATACCCAAATAACCATCGAAAACAATACACCATATTCCATAAACGACCACATCATATCAATAAAGCGGAGAGTGAAAGTGATCTCATGGTAACACATTTAACTTTCCTATAATCAATACAAATTCTATCCAAGCATTAATTTAGTCGCTTATAAGTTCATCACTTCGCTTTCACAACCGGCTATCCCCTTTCTTCTAAGACCACTTAAAATTTTAGACTTACCCAAGAGCTATCGAAGAGATAACACCTAAGATCTAACCATTTTAAAATCCTTTCTAACTTAATTTTGCAATATGTATATTTAATCTTTGATTTTGCACCGAAGGTTTGTAGACATTTCCATTCTAATCTTATGCATCAGCAATCGATGTACTGATGCCTTTTAAATTTAAATTGACCAACCTATCGCCGATTTATAGCCAGAATAATTCTACAATTTATCGAAGAAGGAAGTTAAAGAGATGTACACGATTACCGACTCGTGGTTATTCGCCCCAAGTGAATGACATTTGAGATGCTTCACGCGTGGCTGTGCTCCGGGTTCGCTTTACGTGATGGGCGCGCATTTCCGCCGTCGATGAGCACGTTTGCGGTTGCCTTTCGTACTTCCTTCGCCGTTTTCGACTAGGGGAAATGCGTCATTTCCGTAAGTATTTGGTACCGCCGCGTTGCCAGAGTTTTCAATTTTTTTCTTTCTACTATACGACGAATTCGAATAAGTATTTGGGGGCATGGGCCGTAAGGTCAGAGAATCAACTCGTGATTGCCGGGGCCAGCGCCAGACTCCTGGTGAGTTCCCGTATATTATCCAAAGTAACAGTCATAATCATACAAGTCTGCTATCAATATCGAGAATAAGTTCGGCGTTGTTAATAATGTGTCAACCAAACTCCAAAGTATTCCAATGTATGATCCGCGATACTCATCAATACAAAAGATTCAACTACGCCCTATGAAATTACAAGTCTCTTACACCATCATGAAATCGGCGCTTTTATATAAAATAGAACATGCTCATCATTAACCCAGAACGTGAGCTCTCCTTTTCAGACATCTATATTGCTGCCTTCCTGCCGCCAGAATGGGACGCCTGCTATCAAACAACGTTTTATCTTTCTCCATGTCCGCGACTAAGAAATCTGCTGCGGAATATGAATTTATCAACTTCACAAGTACATCCTCGGCGATTCCTCGATACGCCGGGTGATCTATCGCGAAGTTGTAAGACTGAGGTTTACCTTTTCTAACTAAGTTGCTCGGAATAGACAATGGGTATTGTTAACACTCACTCCTAAGTCAGTGCTTTCTTAAAGAAAACATCAACAATAGCACAAGATAAGTGAACTCCCCTGATCTTCAACTTCGTAGTAGTTTCGATTATTGCATCAAAGACTGGCCGATTGACTGCCTCAAACTAAATAATTTTCTTTCATATAACATCTCAAGAACTTAAACAGACCAAGACCGCCCACGCAACAATAAAGGAATGTTAATATGCAAAGCTTAAAATATCTAAAACTTAGCAAATTGTGTGTCTAACTTTTCTTTTTTGAAATGTTGGGGAAAAGAAGGAAATATTAAGTTTAGAAATATCAGAATTAGATGAGATTAAGCCACTTCTTTTTTGTTCGGGCGATTTATGTTCCTAGCCTCCTTCCCTTTTCGCTTCAACCTCCTCGCCATTTCAGACGCTCCGTGATCACCGCGACGATTACGTTTCTACAGGGCAGATTCGTCAACAGACGGTGGCACGCCGGGCCGCGATCGCGATTCTTTCGGGAATTTTTCCGTATTTTTCGGGCCTCGATTCTGCTCCCCACTGGGGACAATGGCTTTACATCGCTTCCTTTGGTTT